>JBBPDE010000034.1:501911-516693 GCA_037974605.1 Nannopetersius ansorgii | reverse complement strand
AATCTGTCCACTTGCTGCCGCAACGATGCAAATTTCCCATCTGCGAGTCTAATAAAGGGTTATCTTATCTTATAAAAGCAACACTAATATGCAATTCATACATTTAACTTTGTCCTGTGCATTTCAAAATACAAGTACAGAGTGTCTTATGAAGAGAAAGGGGTACAAAAGACCCAGAGCCTGGGGGATGACAGCTGCATGTTTATTGCTTAATGTAAGGAGATTTACAGTGTAAAAGCTGACTTAAAGTATCTCTGGTTTTAGTTTATTTGCAGCGATCGCTGGGCAGGTGTTTATGCTCCTCATTGTATCCAGCAACAGCAAAGCACTCGGCAGCCTTCCTGTCGCACTCGCAGATAAACATCTCACACTCGTTGTTGTTGCCTTGGGGAGAGAAGAGAAAGGGTTTTCTTTAAAGTGGCCCATCGCCTGATTTTTGGTACATTTTAAAAGGTACGTGTTAAACATTCCCCAGCTGGTCACTTACTCTTGCAGGTAATCGTCTTACTGGCCTTGTCACAATTATACGCATAAATTTCGGTGTAGGGGTTGTCGAGGATTGGCCAGCAAGCGCTATGCTGCATGGCGTCACTGTAACACTGGTCGTGTACCTGACAGCATCTGCAGGCAGTGGATTGAAATGGCCCACAAAAAAAAACAATCAGTAACCCTGTAGCATATATAGCATATAGCACATTATCATACACAGTCATTCAATGTGGTGTACTGAGATCAAATAAACATGAATGCAAAAAAAACCTATAAACACAAAAAGGAAGCAATAAAAATCAATATTGGATGAAAGTAATATTTGAGATAAATTAAAATAAGCTAAGAGTTAACAAATATACAGATATAAAACTGCATGATTTGGCATTTGGCATGTTATGTCATTCTGGTGAGTCCAACTGTATTTTCATGTATCTAGACAGCAGCGATAATGCATAAGTGAGTTTAAGATGTAGCTCTTACAAAAATCTGTATATTGTGGGGGAATATTTATTAGGAAAAGTTATTCAGAGCTCGACGGCCCACTGAGGGCAATGACAAAAACACTGCAAACAGGTTAACTAATAAAATTTCCCCCACATATTGATGTATTTACCAGTTTAGCTGGTTAAAAAAAAATTGTATTTCTCCTTGAGCTAATATTACTGGAGTATGACACGGATTTAGAGCCTAATGTTACATTTCTCCTGGTTTCATGATGAAATGTATGGTTTTTAACTGATAAATAAACCTCTGGTATATAATACACACAAAGAGTTTTCCTGTTTCTTTTGTCTCTAACCTGTCCAGCTCGTCAACAGGGGTCCCTGAGCCGCCTTTGCCACAGTAGCAACCGTAGTCACTGTAATCCAGGATTGGCCAGCTGTCAGGCATGGTGCAGAGGATCATGCCCCTGAACTGCCACAGAGCCCTGTAGTCGAGGTAGGCCTGGGCTAAAATCACACACACACAGAGTTCATTTCTGGTTCCATATGGTAGGAATCACTGCAGTTTTTCAGGGAAGCTGAAGACAGTTAACTAATCATTCACCTTTCTCATTCTGTTTATTTTAGGCATGCACACTTTGTATATATTAGTATAGATGGACAGCGGACATATGGATATATAGTGCTTCTTTTATTATCTTCAAGTCAGTAAATATTAATTAACTGCTTTACTATGCAATAACTATATCAGACACTTCTAGCACCAGTTTAGGAGTCTTATTGTGCCTTTTTTCTCATTATCCCACTAACTGATGATTAACTGAGGGTTCATTATTACTTTATTGAGCATCCAAATCATTTTCTATGGAACCAATCTGGTCAGACAGAGTACTCACATGATAGGTTTTTTAGAGAGCTCAGTATTTGGTATCTAAAGCCTGATCTAAACATGCTACTAGTAAACACTGCAATATTACACATGTAAAACAAAAACTTACTGACTGTGAGGCCAATAGCCAGGATGAGCACAGTGTGGAGGGTCTTCATGGTGTCCAGTGGAGGGATTGACTCAATCTCATCCCTCAGCCAGGTCTCTTTATGTAGCCTCAGTGCAACCTTGAAAATGTTTAACTTGCACAGAAAACAAGGAGAGCTGCGGGTAAATTTCAGCACGCACATGTGGATCCGTGCTTGGAAACTCTCACGTTCTGACAGACATGCCTTATCTCACGTCACAACGGCCCAGCATTATGCGTACCATGGAATAGAGCTGCTTTTTAGGCATTACTGATGCTGAAATATTGAGAGCTGGCGTAGAAGGCATAGATACATGCATAGAGATATACGGCTCCAGAAAAAAATGAGACCACAACAAAAAATTTTAATTCTCAGGTTTTATCTTTTATAGGTGCAATTATTGAACTGAACAACTTTGCCTTCAACTTTAAGAACTGCTGACAATATTTCTCCTAATTTCCAAATAAAAATATTGTTCTTTACAGCATAATTTTAAAGCGAAAGGGAAAACATCAAAATAAGAGGAATGATGCATTGATTACAGAACTTGAATAATTCAAAGAAAACAAATATCGTGTTCCTATAATCAAAATGGCAATAATTACCTTTGGTGTCATTCTGGTAGTGTTTTCCCATCCAACAAAACACATTGCAAGAGGGGAGTGTTTACTACAGCAGTGTTTTATACATTTGCTTATTAAATAAGATGCGATTCAGGTGATCACTAATCAGTACCTCATAAAGCAGAATGAGGTGCTTGGGTAGGAATTTAACAGACACTGGCAGGGAGTGGTTGCGGATTTAAAAAATAAATACAAATTTCCAGAGCTGTATATAGCTATATGTACAGAAACAAATATATGCACAGTAGAACTGGGTAGGATGTTGAGGAAGCCTTGAACCCCACCCCCCAACATTTTTTGCATCTATATGTAAAAAATAAAAATGCATTTAGCAACAAGGTGAAGGAAGTACACTGCATTTATCTGCCCATGGTCACTCTGACTTTTTCAACTTATGGAGTAAACAGACACCATGTAAGGGTGCTAAAAATAGACCATAGCTTTATTTAAAAGCAGTTTTCCATTGTTTAACATTCAGGAGTGTACATTTTTAATTGCACAAAATTAAAAAGTATTAGACAACCTACTGCAAAATGATCAGGACAATTATTTCATGAATTCAGAGTAAATTTTCGCTAGAAGTTGTGGAAAAATTATGCATTATATTCTGTTTGTTTCCAACACACAAAACTCCGCAGATAAACAGAAACTATGCAGTAAAACAGCATATTTGCTAGAAGACATTTTTTTCCTAATGCATTTAAAGGGTGCTCAAATACTTGTGCTCAAATTCACACCTACAAATCACATCATTTACTATATTTTAAGGATTTTAGTCACTGAAGAAAATATATTTATTTGGGGGGTGACATAGTCTTAGATAGCTGAGGCAGCGTATGTTGCTGTAGAAGTCACAACTATAGCCTCTCACGATTGCTAAGGGTGTAATTCATTAGAATTATCATTTTATTTGGGGAGCTGAGTGGCAGACACCTACAGGACCTAAAGGCTCATTTGAACATGATGAGGACCACCAGTAGAGTGGTAACAGAAGCTCTATCCACTACGACTACCAGGCAAAAGGTTTGAGACTCTAAGCTCTTGGTTTCTCTGCGGTTTGCTCTGCTGCTTAAGTGGCTGCTACAGTAAGCCTTTGCACTGAAGCAAGATGACATTGAGGCTAAACTCGAAGCTACAAAGCATGAAAAAGAATCTGAATACTAAACAGAGAGACGAATGAATATTTAAATATTTGAATTATTTGGGCCAGGCCTATTATTTTTAACATCAACAAAACATGTCATTGTTGCAGATTATCGAAACTGTTTATGTAATATAAACATGTAATATGCATGTAATATAAACAAACCTAAGCTCAATGCAAAAATGTGAATATTAACATTTTCATAGCTTTTACAACCATGTCTGGCATAACAAAACAAACACAAGTTAAGTAAAATTCAAAAACTATTCAGTTAATATATTAAAAATGTACCTATAAATATATCTCACATGGGGTGATGGCTGCTGTTATGCTTGGCTATAAATAGTGGATTATGAATACCTCCATTTCACACACTTTCTCACATTAGCAGCAGGCTTATGGTCATTTCAGAACGAATGCCATCAACTAAATAGGTCAAACATGCACACCCTGAGCACTTCTCGACACACACTGTATCCATTCTGTTGCTTTTACCTAAAATGATGTCAGTTTTGACCTTGTATCTCCAAACTGGTGAATTTACAGGAGAAGGAAAAAAACATTACATTTTACAGCAAGTTTATGCAACCAGACTGTAATGTTGGACCATTTCTATTGGTCCACACATCAGGAAACATTTGCATATTCTAGAGGGAAGCTGGTGTGTATCAAAAAATGATGTTTGATATGGGTCTGATATGGCTTAGAGAACACCTACTTGATTTATGGTGTTCCAGCTCTCATCTACACATATTAATGGATCTTAGATACTTAGGGGTGAGGGTTGTTTGGGAAAGGCTGTTATTTATGTCTGTTTTCACTTGGCAACATCCAAATGCTCAGCACCTGGATCAAAATCCACACACTTACACGCACTTACATACACACACTTACACACAGGTGAGTGTAAACCAAAGAGGCAGATGAATACAACTACACTACACAACAGCTCTCAGTGTGGAATAGACAGAAGCGTGGCAGGTGCTGTACAGTTCAAGAGTCAGAGTCAGTGTCAGATTGGTTTGTAGAGCAGAGTGGTGACATATTTCTTCTTATAACGATGTGTGGCACTAAGAACCATCACTCCATCCTGCAGGAGAAACAATAACGAAAACTTTCTGATCAGTATTTGTGTCACTGAAGGCATTTTCAGACAATGCACAGTTTTTAGGTATGCATGCTCATTAGCTTGGAACAAAAGGACTGCTCAACTGTATTTTAGTATATCCTTGCAATGCAGGAAAATAATTCACATGATCAATTTAAAGCCATAGAAAGTGTGCTTTGATCCTGCACTACAATGAATATGGCTCAGGTGTAGGATGCAAAATGAAGAACAGTGATACACAACTTGTTACAAACAAGTTACACTGCTAAGGGGAGGAGGTTCAAAATACTGCTCATTCCTCCAACTCATGACTGCCTTTGTGAAATGAAGCTTTCTGACCTGCCCCTTACCTTGATGGACAGAGCGTAGAGGTGGTTCAGCATGACGTGATTGGGTTCAGGAAGTAAGGCAGGATCACACTGGTGGAAAAAAAAGGAATTTAGGAATGAATCAGTTAATAAAACTATTTGGACCGCACAATTCACAGTTCAATAAATGCTATTGCCGTTACTGCAATCAGTACATCTGCCTCAATTATAGCTTTGTGGCAAAATCTGATTTTGATAAATAAACATTTGATAAATAAGCAGAATCTAGCAAAAGCAATAGTGCTTACTTATAATGATAACTGCTTTTATATGTTTCGCAAAATGTGAAATAGGTTTTTTAATTGTACTTCCCTGTTTCAGTTAAAATTTTAATGTGGTGAAAGCCACTGTATCCAATAAAATAGAACAATAGAATAAAACAAAATGGGTATGGAGGACATTCTGTGTCACATGACGATTCTCTCTGGCCAATCAAGAGTCGTCAGTATCTTCACACTAGGTTTTGGTACCTGCTAACCTCACTGGGAAACATGATTAAGCAGTGGTAGGAAATATTACTGGCTACAGGTTTGAAGGCTCTAGATTTGCCTGATGGATAACTGTGAAAGGTGAGAGGAGTCACCTCACAGTGGAAAATGACTATAGTGTTTTTCCTGTTCTAACATATTACATTTATGATCACTCTGTTTACATTACACCGTTCACATCACTCTGTTCACTCTGTTAACATTACACTACATTACATTACTCTGGTCACTCTGTTGTACACACTGCTGCTACATTTATATAAATACATATTAAAATGTTCATATTTTATTAGCTTCTAACTTGTGGTGCTCCTTGTTTAAGTTATTAACTTTTAGATTTGTGTTTATAATTTACAATTGTACATACCTTTATACTTATACCTACTTGTACTAATTTCTTTATTTTTATTTGTGTTTCAGAAAATATTTCATTTAAAATTTACTTATCGTTTACAATGTTTGCACATTTCACTGTGTGTTGTACTTTTATGACTATTTTTGTGACAAAGAATATTGAATCTTATGGCATTTGGCAGATGCCCTTATCCTGAGCGACTTACGACCATTAGTTACAGGGACAATCCCACTGGAGCAACTGAGGGTTAAGTGTCTTGCTGAAGAACAGAAGGGTAGAAGGTGGGGGTCTGAATCTGGGACATTTTGGCCATTGGTTTCACAGGCAAGTGTTTTACCTATGAATTAATGTCAGTATCAGATATATGCTCACTTATTATTTGGACCAGTCTAACTTATGCAGAATTAACTGCATAATTTAAATATATATGCTAAACCCCATATTCTTTGGTTAAAATACCAGTTTTGTTTCATCACTTTCAGATGATGTTTATTTTATATGTGTGTAACAGATCATGTCATTGCCATTCGTGGTAGTTTTTATAATGTATAATAACGCTAATATTGCATGGTGGCAAATTTGTCACTTTGATTAGCTTTGGTCAGCAACATCCAGGGTTTAAATAGGACTAGGACTTAATAGCAGAACACAGGGCTTCAAAAACAGATGCGTGCTACAATATCTTATTAGATACATTTTAATACTAAATATTTGTAACATAAATGATAAACGCCACTTACCGAGATGCCTGTGTCCTTATTTAGGATGACCTGTAGTAGATGAGGGGGAAGGATGGGGGGAGACTTGAACTTCTCGTCCTGTTTGGGGATGTAAGAGTCTTGGTGATACGGTCCAGGAGGAGAGCTCGATAGGTCTAGAAATTAGAATCAGTATCACATATCAAAATAGGAGATATCTGAATGCCCATACAATATTAAATTTAATACATATAAAATATTCCCAATCCACACAGCCTGAGCATACATCCATAATAAAATCTGACCAACTGCATTGCCCTAGTGTTTATAAAGGCCCTGCATTTGCTTTAACAGTCTTCATGAATGTGGAGATCGCACCTGACATGTCAGAACATTTCTGAGAGTCCACCATGAGGGCGTCAAAAACCTCAAAGTCCGTCTTTTTCACATGAATGATATTGTTGACGGTGCCCAGCTGATTGGTCACTACAGGCTGGTAGAAAATGAGAATAAAGCAGTTAGTATTACTGTAGCAGAGGGGCAAGTGAATTGGATTATATGACAGTATATAAACATACACACCCACATACAATGTTATGAACCAATGAACCACTTTATTAGGTGGTTCTGTGGGGTGTTTTGTTTTGGTCAAAATAATAACCAAATGTCACATCACTGATTCTGCAAATATCTCGTAAGATATGGACCAATGTTACTGCAACATAATTGCAAAATTATTTGATAATATTGCAATAACTGCACACACAAACACCCACATAAACATATAAACCTATGCATATACAGTAACCCCCACTTATATGCAGAACTAATAATTTATATATATATATATATAATTGAAAAAAATATTTTTTTTTACCTCATTACAACTTTGTGTTTTTTCACTAGACATGTGCGCTGTTGGAACACAAGTCCTGCGATAGTTGGGGATTTACTGTGTATATATATGTCTAGGGCTTTAAGTCAGTATCAGATATCACTTGAACAGGAGACACTTGAATGCCCACAAAATATTCTATATATAAAATATTAAATTCTGTATATAGGTATTGCAATATTATTGTGCAGCCCTAAAGGATGATAAATTAATTTCTGTGTCAGCTGGCGTTGGCTTTCACCCAGTGCTCTGTCAAATAGTAAAAAGTAGGTCATTTGGCATGAGGATCATCAGGTGCCAGGAAAGGAACCAGATTAAGTATTTAAAGAACCCTCTGCTGCATTTGGCCCCTTCATTAAGGTTAGATGTTAAGCACCATGTTAAGTGAGATCCACTTTTGTTATCGATCCTTATTAAACACCAACATCATATAATCTGTCAGACACGGTCCAAGTACCTGAAAAATATTTACTCAATGTCCATTTTATGAATATATCACCAGTGCTTGCTGACAAATCAAAATCCAATGAGACTCTCTGTAACAGATCACCATGGAGACTAGAGGTCACTGTCTCAGAAAACGCACCACAAATTCACAAACATGGCAAAAAGCAGAAGGTTCGGGGTCTTATCAGTGAGGCGTCTGACAAGTTGTAGGTTCATTGTGTTATCTATGATTTGCACTCAACTGCTTTGGCTCGCCAGTTAGTTAGTTACAAACAAACACAGTTTTCCAATAATTCAACACTGTGGGATGGGAGAAAACATTAAATAAACAGAAAAACAAACAACAAACAAATAAATAAATATCTTGAAATAATAATAATAAAAGCTTTCTAGCTTTAAAGCTTTATAGTGGCAGAGGAGTGTTGACCATATGATTCAATAAAAGTACATTTTTTGTCAAAATAATGCAGAACAATGGTCATATTAATGATTTGTATGTTACCATTTTGCCAATATAACTGCAAAGCAATTGCAATCTAATTGCAATGTATATATACAGTGGGGGGAAATAATTATTTGATCCCCTGCTGAATTTGTAAGTTTGCTGACTTACAAAAAAATGAACAGCCTCTTATATATTAGGTAGTTTCATTTGTATGGAGAGAGATAGAATATCAACAAAAATCAAGAAACATACAGGTTATAAACTGAGTGCAATATGTATTTGATTCCTAAGCATAAGAGCATCTGCTAAATGCTGAAAATGTGAACCTAAGCAAAACATGAAACCATTGTTGGCAAGCACAGCAGCAAGCTGGTTTCTCATAGTTGGTCACCAGGTTTACACACATATCAGGAGTGATTTTGGCCCACTCTTTACAGAAACTCGCCAAATCCTTTAGGTTTCTCGCCTGCTGCTTGGCAACTAGAAGCTTCAACTCCTCCACAGACTGGCTATGCCACTCCAGGACCTTAATGTGCTTCTTCTTTAGCCAATCCTGTGCTACTTTGGCAGTATGTTTTGGGTCACTGTCATGCTGGAAGACCCACAAACCATCTTCAATGTTCTGGCTGAGGGAAGGAGGTTCTCGTCCAAGATTTTACAGTACATGGCTCCATCAACTAGCTCCTCCATGCTTGACTGGGAGATGGTGTTCTTTGGGTCATACTCAGCATTTCTCTTCCTCCTAACATGGTGGGTTGAGTTGATGCCAAAGAGCTCGATTTTGGTCTCATCTCATCAATGGTGTCCTTCGTGAATGTGGTCCCAACTGCCTTCAGATCATTAACAAGCTCCTCCCGTGTAGTTCTGGGCTGATCCCTCACCTTTCTCATGATCGCCCTCGCCCCATGAGGCAACATACTGCTTGGAGCTCCAGACTGAGGGCAATTAATGGTCAATTTATATTTCTACCATTTCTGAATAAGCACACCAACAGTTGACACCTTCTCATCAGGCTTCTTGCTGATAGACTTGTAACTCATACCAGCCTTGTGCAGATCTCCCTGACATTCATTGACAACTCTTTGTCTTGCCCATGGTGATGGAGAGGTTGGAATGAAAGAAACTGATTCTGTGGACAGGTGTGCTTTATACTCATACGTTAAGATCAGGAGTCTCTGTAATTGATAGATTGATTCTACTAGGCACACAGCCAGTCTGTGGGAGGCAGAAGTCTGGCTAGGTTGTAGGGGATCAAATAGTTATTTCACTCAATGACATGCAAATCAACTTATAATGTTTATGTAACATGTTTTTTAAATTAGAGACTCTTCATATTTTTGTAAAAACATTTTTTGTACAAGTACAGCAGGGGATCTAATAATTATTTCCCCTATTAGCATACAGCTCTACAGAATGATAAAGTTATTCGTGTATCAGCTGGTGTTGGCTATCACCCACTGCTCAAACAGTAAAAATTAGGTCATTCTGCATGCGGATTGGCAGGTGCCAGCACGTGAAACCAGCTTTAGTATTAAACAATAACTTTTCTCCATTTGGCCCTTTATGTTACATATACTTTATATTGAGTTAGATCTGAATTAGCATTTCTGTAATTATTACAATTATAGTGACTACAGTGAAAGGTGTGATATTTTTCAGCCACCTCTGATGGGTCATGGGTCCACTGTCCGTCCACAAAGAATTTATACTGGTGTTCACCCTCGGGTAAGTCCACGATTGCCACAAAATTGTTTTGACTGGGGAACAGACAGAGAGAGAGCAAAGCTTTGAATCGACTTCATATGAAGCCAGAGAGCAAGATAATAAAAGCAGAAAATGAAAGTCAGAATACAGCTCCTGGAGCAACGCTCCTCCTGGAGATCTCTCTTCTCACAGGATGTAGCTTTACCTACCATTAGACTATTCAGATAACTTTAATACAACATACAGTACTGTGCAAAAGTCTTAGGCAACTATGCAAACTGTTCAAAGCCATTCTTCTCGGCGTGTAATTAAGCGTCTTGCTGCTAGCAAAGTTAACATCAGAGTAAATGCAAACAAGCAAGAAAGCAGTAAAATGTATCAAGATTTTGTTGGTTAAAAAAAGTGGTTGATATTTTTGAGCTGGTGAGGAAGCACAAAGGAGTTAGGGAGACAGAACAAATAATGAGATGTCCTTCCATACCTCCTAGTCAGAGGAATTTTATTTGACCAGTTGTTAAAGCTTCCAGAGATATAGATCTCTTTCCCAACTCCCGTCCAGCGAAACACAGTGGGTCGTGCCAAGGGACCTTTATCGCTGCCTTCTACGTCCTGCCTCCACTCGAGAAACTCTTCTTTCTCTAAAGGAGCCTGTGAGTAAAGGGACAAAAACACAAACATCAAAATAACTCTAATAAAGAAGAATTCCAGTCAACTGGTGTACAGCACAGCCCTTAAAGGACAACTCTCAAGAACTTCCCAGGCTCAAAATGGCTCCAAGCCCATTAGTGTGAGAGATAATAGTGTAAACAGCATAGTTTGACTGTGTCCAATGAAAGCTTTGTGTGACTCCACATGGATTTAAGTTGTTTTCAGGTAAGAAACAGTTGTGGACTACTTATGCACTGATGTACGTCACTCTGGATAAGAGCGTCAGCTAAATGCCGTAAATGTAAATCTAAGTGTTTAACAGAGAAACACTTTTAGGCACTGACTCATAGAAAATCCTTCCTTACCAACAGATTCTATAACTCCTCCTTCCGTCACACACTCATCAGATTCTCCTTCTCGGTCACAAACACATCAATTAGACTAAAACTCTCTACAATTGTTTATTATTTGCAATAGCCTACCGTGTGTAAAATAACTACTTATGTTCATATTATGTGCAAACAGACTTGGTATAGAGAACAAACCACTATTTGCATACTTTTATTTACTCTTGAAAAATAAAATA
Organism: Nannopetersius ansorgii; assembly: GCA_037974605.1. NCBI lineage: Eukaryota > Metazoa > Chordata > Actinopteri > Characiformes > Alestidae > Nannopetersius > Nannopetersius ansorgii. Next base: position 505,232 of record JBBPDE010000034.1, on the reverse strand, counting down.
AAATACTGACCACAGCATTTCTGTACATGACATAGGGTATTTACTACTAGTTAATACTAGTTCTGAGTTTTATTTTGATTATTTTATTTGACTTATACTATATTATATATTGTTCTTGTGTCTCTGTGCAGTTACAGAATAAGCCTCTGGGAATTTCTGCAATATTATTGTGAAGCCCTAAAAGATGATCACGTTATCTGTGTCAGCTGGTGTTAGCTTTCAACCACTACTCAAACAGTAAGAAGGTCATTTTACACGAGGACTGGCAGGTGCAAGTAAGGGAAACCAGCATTTGTATTAAATAAAACTTTCCATGGAGATGCTTAGATCATTTGCAGAATTTCATGCCATGCAATTAATTTCATGCAATGCAATGACAGCTAAAGGACGCCAAACCCTATTTAGTTAAAAATGGGCAAGAAAGAAAACACAGACATTAACCTCAGATACACACATATGGCACTTCATGAAGTCTCATATCTAACCTCACTGTTCATTTTATCAGCTCCACTGACCGTATAGGTGCACTTCGTAGTTTACAATTACAGACAGAATCGTGTTAGCCTCCCTTTACCCGTTCACATCACGACTGCACACTCAGACAAGACATAACAATACAGAATAAAAATACCTGAATATATAATAAATATACTCAGACTAGAAATATATTAAGAAAGGGAATAGTACAGCTTACCCGTAATAAAAGTATACTAAGAGGAGAATATAGTTAAGTTAAAAGTTAGAACACTCTGTACAATAAGTAGAATAAAACAGTTACGTCTAAGTACATTTATCAGAAAAAATGAATTGTGAGATTACAAATGACAAAAATGCAGTTATCGAGAGAACAGGTATTTGGAATCGAAAAGTATTGCACATAGGAACATGTATTGCACATCAAGATATATTGCACAATATTATGATAAGTATATTGCACATACTGAAAATATATTGCACATATATTTAACTTTGATGGAGGGAGTGGATATTATAGAGTCTTATTGCCGTGGGATCCTGTTGCTGCTACTATTTTGTACAATTATGTATTGCTGTTTATTTACCTCAGTTTTTTACATTCTTTTGTATCTTTTGGACTCAAACACTGTTGCTCTTGTGGGGTTTTTTTCCACTCATTTTAAAGTCCCGTCCTGCCCGTACTTGTGCATTTTTGTTGTCTTGTGCTTTTTTCTTCTTGGTGGGTCTGTTTATGTTCTTCGTGTTGCATCATGATCATGAACACGGTTTAATTTCACTATGCATTTTATGTATATGACTGAAATAACAAACACCTCCTTGACTACTTGACTTGATCAATAATGTTATATCTGCAAGAGTCTAATGGAGTGGGCAGTGTGTGGATACAATGTTTATACACTTTCAGTACCACTGTGTGTGGTCTGCTCTGTACAACTCTATGGGAACAATATGTACATGTCAATAGGGCTGGGCGATTAATCAAAAAGTAATTGAAATCCATATTCAGAACCTATAATCGATCAAATTTTTCCAGGTCGATTATTTAGATTACTTTCCCTTTAAAAACACTACCGCGTGTGGAGTCACGTGACCCTGCTCCGTTATGTTGCGTTATTCTGCCGACACGTCGAGCACGGAGAGCTTAAACACAGACAACTGAGCAACTTGTCAGTGAACTATGAGGGCAAAAAAATAAAAATACATAAAATAATCGTAATTAATCATAATCAAGTTAAAATGTTCAATTAATTGAGACTTTGATTTTAGGTCAAATCGCCCAGCCCTACAAGTCAATCTGACTTATATATAATATAAGAAATTACACTGAAAACCAACTCCTGTGGTTAGTAAGAGAGGTGATACACATACTATAGATAAATAAATAAAAATACTGCTAAAGTAGTAGTTTAGTAATTGTGTTCTCTGTACCGAGTCAATCATTGCATGTAATAGTGACATAATAAGGATATAGAAGATAACAGGACTATCATACATAATAAAGATATTGACAATAATAATAATGATAATGATTTCATGCACCAGATATTGTACATAATGATTTAGAACACAGCGCTAAGGGCTTATTAACACTACCACAGTACCTTAATGTCATCCCCATGGAAAATATCTGCATCTTCAGGGCTGTCCATCAGGATTTTGGGGCGGTCCCCCTCCTTAGCTCCACGGCTGTCCCTGCGATGGGCTTTCTCACCCTGCCCAACAGCTGCCCTTTCGCTGCTCGTGTTCCCCATTGTGCCTTTAAAAGTGCCGCAGAGAGCTCACACGGGGCACGTGGCCAAGGCTTTGATTACACTGGGGGCAAACAGATAAAACTCAGGTCAAATGCAAATGCTTGCAGAATTGTACAAAAGTCTTATATCTTTATATTTTGCTTTGGATTACCTTGTTGGTGCAAAAAACAATTTTCTGGCTGTTCAATCTGTCTTATCTTTGATATATTGAATAGATTAAATGAAATAAATGGGAACAAAAGGTTTACATTTACACGACTTTTGCACAGCACTACATATTAGTGTTGCTTTTGTCAACAAAAATGATGAGTAAATATCATCGTCAACGAACATGTATCACGTGACAAAAACGAGACGCTGGTCATGTGATGATAACTGTAACGAAATGTATAATGTAACATTGTTGACGAATAAGAATGAGACTAAATGTGCTTTACTGAATACAAACTATGCTAAAATGTCTCTTCATTTTTGTTGAGACAGGACATTATTTCTTGACTGAAAGGGAGGGGAGAAAAAAAAGTATTGGGCCACTCGACCTTGAATAGCGTTACGTCCCAATACTTTGTTCAGTGAGAGGCTTTGTGAATTAAATCTATCTAGAGTGGATAAAAATATTCTGACACAGGACCATTAACGTTTACGTTTACGGCATTTAGCAGACCCTCTTATCCAGAGCGACGTACATCAGTGCTTAAGTAGTCCACAACTGTTCTTGAACCTGTAAAGCTATACTTAAATCAACAACAGCCATTAAAGTGCCAGGGAGAGAGAAATCACACACACACAAAGTCTCTCACACTAGACTTGTAGACCGCCTAGACCAAGACCAAGACACTACCAAGACCAGAGGGTATTGAGACCAAGACAAGACAAAGACTAAGACCAAGACAGACCGGGTCAAGACCAAGACAAAGTCGAGACGAGACCAAGACCGAAAAAAAAAAAACTCCCTTAACTTCTGTGTTCTGTTGAGCATTGTCATGACGTGTACTGACTGGTCCCAAAGTCATCTAACAAAACAGCTAACACCTCCAACAACTGTCTAAAGAATGGGAAATATGTAACTGATTTCAATTATACTTCATTTGTA
>JBBPDE010000034.1:476787-491736 GCA_037974605.1 Nannopetersius ansorgii | reverse complement strand
ATAGGCATTTGGATCTTTCGATGCGCTGTAATTCTTTTTTTAATAATCACTTTAAGATCTGACCACTTTTTTTATTTTAGGCACCATCCTGTTTGCAGCACTCACTTCATTCACAGCTTTTGTTATCTGTTGACACTGACTGCCCTTCTTTGTTTGTTACCCCACTACTGTGACCACCAAACACCATGTTTTCTGTTTTCCACTTCACCCACAAGCACATCTATCTCGGTTTCAGAAAAATTTCACTTACTTTTCCCTTCGGTTGCCATGATGTCATGATTTTTCAGGTTTACATCAGCAGCTTAAATATGCATGAGGTGATTTGCATTTACCATATATGGTGGAACGGGCGTGTAGAGGGCAGAATATGCGGCAAATCCACATGCGCACAATCCCAAGTAGAGTGCGATTTCTAAAGCGTGTACTGCGAACAGGTGTGCGTGCGAACGTTTTTATAAATCTGACTTTTTCTTTGTGTACGTCACTTTCGTCTTTTGAGCGAACGTACACTTTTAGTATGAATTCTAAGCAAAGTTTTAATAATGAGACCCCTGGTGATTGGAGGCCCTGTCAGAAACACTGTGATTGGTTAGAGGCTCATTTGTACGTACATTTGCCTACTGCAGCCTTCTATAATGTCAGCATCGCAATAACAATTAGATGCTATATTGTGCAGCACTATAAAAAAAATAGATATTTTATAAAGTAAGAAGCCAGAGCCTGAAGCAAATGATGCATACATGCCTTATTTGTAGGCTTTTTGACTAATTGACCACTCTATTTTGGCGAAAATTATTATAGGTTAGTGGAACTGATCTCACAATAAATCACTGTGGGTGCAAAAAAACATGGTCTAAACATAGTTTTATTACTTTAGTTTTTTTTTTACTTTAATACATACTATTTTATAGAACTGGAGGGGAGGGGCTGTAGAAAAAAATGATTTACAGATAATTGCTTCATGTAAATATGTATATTTTCTAATTTCTGACAAATGAGAGATTAAAGGGTAAACCATCCCAACATAAAGTCATACAAAAAATGCTCACAAACAGAAAAGGGGTTATTAACAGCCACTTTAAGCATTTTCTTCATCCTATTCCTACTCCTCTTCTGCTGTCTCTGGGGGTACCAGCATTAAGGATGTAGGATCTCCTCATGGATGTGTATGTGTTCGTCAGGATCAGAGGTTGGTGTGTGGCTTCAATCACTGAGTTAGAACAAATCTAAACGCTGATGCTCGTCTAAGGTGCTGGAGGTTCAGGCATTGCTTTCTCCTCTAGGTGGTCTTCTCCTGTTACAGGGGCTGAGCTTTCCACTGCCTTTAGAGTTTGTGTCTTGGATAAATTTCCATAAATAGCCATGGCCTGGTAAGGAAAAAAAGTAGAAAAGCATGAGCACAAGAGGTACACAGGTTAATAACACTTATTTCCTCGACTGATTACATTAGTGGTCACCACCCTTGGTCCAGGAGATCTACCGTTCTGAGAAGCCACAATCTGCAACATCTAAGCTGGCTAATTAACTGCCTTAGAGGAAAGTTGTGTAATGTTTTTCCATTACAAATAAACCGACCCGAACCCGAGGACAACATGAGAAGGTGTGTCTAAACTTTTGACTGGTAGTATATAAAGTGTGTCTGCTTTTGGAATACAGGGCGGCCAAACAGAACATAGTTCGTTTGCACAGTTATCAACAGAAAGTAATAATACCTGTTTAATTCAAAGGAATAAGGAGTGGTCAGAGTTAAGTAAGGTATAAATGTTCGTTATTTCGTGCACCTAAAGTCAAATTTGAGCCGGATATGGCCAGTGTGCCAGTGTAAGATGGGCTGACCTGAGTGACCATGCTGGAGATGTCTCCTGTGTTGGAGGGCAGGATGACTGTGTTTGACTCCTTGGCAAGGTTGGAGAAAGCGGAGACGTACTGCTCTGCCACACTGAGGGATGCGGCAGCATTTCCGTTCTGTGCAAGACCCAAAACAGCATCATCACTGTTTGCTTTTTTACCAAAATAAACAGGAAAAATTGCAAAATTTACAGAGGACCTACCTGCATTGTCAGGGCTTCAGACAGCAACCTAATGGCCTTTGATTTGGCCTCTGCTTTTGCCAGCACAGCATTCGCCTCACCTGGTGAAGAGCGCAAACACATACTTCACACTGCAGTTACATTTACTGCACACACAGTCCAATACTCAACTACAGAGCCAAAGATTTCTGTACTATATATTTAATGTATTAGTTGCCAATTCTTGCACTTTGTTCATTGCTCGCAAGAATTAGTAATTTGAACTTAATTCAGGCAACCGTGGGAAGCTAATGTAGGTCAGTTAGCATCAGGGTAACGCACAGCCCTTTGGGTTGGTTGAAGACCAGCTGAGGTGTGGTGCTCTAAATTAGCAATTAGGGCCTTTTCGTATAAGGTGGTAGACCCACCAGGACAGCGTTGCAGTAATCAGTATAGTGATCAGTGTTGTGCCAGATCATACTTATGGTCCAACACTAGTCACTCTGGAAGGTTTTTCATCCCATTCATATTTATACTGTTAAGACTATACTACTGTACAATTGTTCTGGTGTCTGTTTATTGCATCGTTTCGGTCATAACTTTTTATCCCAAATGAAAATTATCACAAATGTACATGTTCACATCTGCTGAAAACCATGGATCACAGGTAAACTTCTTACAGCATTAAGCAGTGTGTGTGTGTGTGTGTGTCGTGAGGGTTGTGGTGGCCTAACTCCATCACAGGTAAATTTGTAGTCTACTTGCAGCTCCTGTTCCTCTGAATAAGAGGATCTACCAAATGATGTAAAAGTAAAGGTTGACATTACAGACCCACGCTACTTCATTACAGCAGGGATCTCCCTCTGCTGCAGTTTCTCACACTGACACCACAGCAAAGACTCCAAGGCGTTACCATACCAGCAGCTTTGTTGATCTGCTCTGCTTTCTCAGCCTCAGAAGCCAGAATCTGAGCCTGCTTGCGTCCTTCTGCCACGTTTATGGCCGCCTCCCTCGTACCCTCCGATTCCAGAACTGTGGCTCTTTTCTTCCTCTCTGCCTCCACCTGAGTAAGAATTAAACACCAGATCATCAACCTGATCACAACCATATCAAACCATCAATCCATCCATTATCTAACAATCTATCCAACCATCGAACCATCTAACGATCCATCCATTTACAATTTTAACATAATTACATAATCTAGTTTAGAATTATATTAATACAGTAGTGATTTTATGTATGTCTTTGCTTGATCATTCCCAGTATTACATTACAGTTCACATCAAATACCCCAAATACCCGATTCAGCTCAATTGATACTTCATTAGATCAGAAGCTAATGATGGAGGTTTACAAATAAATGCAGTCTGGAGGCATCATGGTGGAATCTGTGCTCGTTTTAACAGCTCACAAGCAAAACAATTCTTGATATTTACTGCTTTCTTGTTTGTTGGGGTTTATTATAATGTTAACTTATGCATTTGCTGGCAGAAAGTCCCTCAGTGCTCAGATGAATGGCTTTAAATAGTTTGCAAAGAAGTGTACCTTTTGCACAGTACTATATACACACAGTTAATAAAGGTCAGTTTTTCATGTGTTTAGGTTAACTTTACTGTGGTTCTCCAGACTCTGTCATCAAAAGCCTTTCTCACCTGCATTTGCATGGATTCTTTAACACGCGGTGGAACGTGGATGTCCTTAATTTCATATCGTAAACAGCGAATCCCCCAATCGTCTGACGCCTGGTTGATGGAGTGCACAATATTGGAATTCAGGGACTCTCTCTCCTGTTGGCAAGATCACAGTTAATTCCACTGAACAATGATTCCAGATGATCAGGCTGTGATCAGTATACTGGTGGTGCTGAAAGCTGAGTGGTTGGAACACCTTTATTTTAGGCTCCTTGTATCTTTAGGCATTTGCAGCTTGTCACGATAAAACATTTGTGCCCTTTTCTTTAATTTAATCTACTGAGTCATCGACAGGTAGAAAATAGTATTTTTCAAGGAAATTCAAAATAACAAAGAAATAAGTCATCTCTCAAGACTTCTGCACAGTACTGTATTTCCAAACGTAGAAGAATCTCAGTACCCGAAAGACTTTGTCCAGCGTGAGTTTCCCCAATTCTGATCTCATTGTGGTCTGTGCCAACTGAGTCACTGCATATTCAGGGTCCTCAACTCCATAACTGGCCTACAAAAGGAAGAGGAGACCAAAATTATAAGACTGAAAGAAGGAAAGTGGAGCTCAGAACCACTGTGTCTCAAAACATACCTTAAAGGGGTCCAGTATCCGGAGGTATAAAACTCCATCTATCTGGAGCGTCACATTGTCTGAAAGACAGAAGACATCAATTATTTATAGGGCTGCATGGTATATCATCTGCTAATCATTATCACAGTATTAGCCTCTGCAATATGCAAATGGGCATCACAAAAACTATAATTAAAAAACGGTGTTTTGTAGCTTGTTTTACGATACTGTTTTCCAAAAAAAGTGATGACTTAAATATTCGAAAAGTCTCTGTAATCACAATATGTAGCGGTAAAACTGCAATACTGATTCTGTCCATATTGTGCAGCTGTAATTAGTTGCATGCAATAAGCTTGAAAAAAATATTCTGAAGTGATACTAAAACATAAAACATTTTTACTCACCAAGGGACACTGCAGACTGTTCTGGCACGTCGATCACAATCTCTTTGAGGCTCTGCACGTACCGGATTCTATCCAGTATTGGTATTAAGAAGTTTAAGCCCTGGAGAATTTAAATGCTCATTTAAAGTCTCTGTAAATGTAAACAGTTAGGATTTTCATAGTTTCTTCAAAATTATTATTCTATAGTAAACTGAGGTAGGCTGTGGAGTGTGGGTGGAAAAACAGAGATATAGTTCTATACTGTGTCATTTTGTTCATAATTGAAAAGAAATTGAAATGAAAACATAAAATGGGGCGGCTGGTGGCCTAGTGGTTAGGGCGTTCCTGCGATAAGGAAGTTGTTGCTAAGCACCTCTGAGGCACTCTGAGCAAGTACGGTCCCCACGCACTGTTCCCTGGGTGCTGTGCTCCTGACTGCCCCCTGCTTCACTTGGGGAATGGCTTAAATGCAGAGGAAGAATTTTGTGCTGTTCACAGTGTGATGTGGTGTGTTCATGTATGACAGAATTTTCACTTTCATTTTAAAATTAAAATATTCTAAAACTTGTATGTGTACTGAAATTAGCATACAGGCTCCAGGATCCGGTGAAAGCGCCCCATCCTCTCCACCACCCAGGCCTCCTGCTGGGGCACGAAGAGAACGACGGTGTTCATGGGGAGGCTGGAGGCCCAACGCTGCTGAGCCCGTGTCCCCCACAGGACTGGGACCGTCTGTCTTGAGTGCTACACACAGACACACACAATCTTTATAACCAGAACACAACAGAAAGAGTATTCAGTCCCTAAAAGGACTCTTTCTGGTTTTATATTTATTATTCAACCCAAAATATATATAAATGGCACACATGCATAAAAGCACACATATACATTGTCTAATTTCTATTATAAGTATGTATGGAATATGGTATTGTTATAGCCTCCCTGCTATGTCCCCCTAGTGTTTTTGTATTCTTATATTTTATTTTTTAGGTATGGCACATTCAGAGATATATTTAGATAAAATGGTTTCATTATAACTCATTTCCCCCTTTTTGACCCTCATTGTTGCCCTGTTGCTGTCTGTATGTTGCACCCAAGGATGACGATATTTCGTCTCACTGTGTATTTGTATATGGTTGGGATGACAATAAAGCTCTACTTGACATGTTTTTTCTGAAAAGATATGCTATTCTATATGCTATACACACCACCAGTCAAATGTTTTTGCACACCACATTTTATCCAATTACCTTAACTGTAGTTTTTGTTATGTACCTGTTACGGTTTCAAACAGTTGTTTGGATATCCACTTTATAATTACAATTATAATAATATTAGATGCCTTTTTGTAGGTCAGAAGTGATATATAAGATACTTGTCAGGCTAATAAAGGAACTTAGATGGTGAACCTACTGATTTTGTTACTAAAGAACAGAAAGTATTTTTTAGTAAATAGTAAATGATATCAAAAACTTGACTGGGAGTGTATGTCAGGACTTTGTGGTATGTTTCAGTGAATGAGAGGCACTAAACCCAAACTTGGGATTCAGGTGGAGCAGGAACTGAAACACTGAAAGATTCATTTAAAAAAAACAAAACACAGAAGTCACACAGAAAGATGCAGATATACTACGTTTATCAGTTATATATACGGATAAACGTAGTGCAGATGAGGACTGTGCATGTTTCTTCACCTTATTGGCGGTTCTAACATGGTTTTGTTAAGATGCGTGTGTGTATGTACAGATTACATATATACACACATATACATACACACCTATGTATCTATCGCTCTCTTATTGTCTCCATAATTTTAGGGTCCATTATACAATCGTGAACAGTCTGACCAATACTGAGAACAACTTAACAATTTAAAAACACACTTAGACATGTTTTAATATTTAAACCACAGTCTTTGCTGAAACCCCATCTTTTAAAGGCTTTATATAAATATCAAATCCGTAGTTTCACTACAGACTGTGAGGTGCTGGATCCTGAAGATCAGTAAACTGAGAGATCTGAGTGTTAGAGGGAAGTGTTACATGAGTACAGGAGGTTCAGATGTTCCTCCTCTGGTTTGGTTTTGTTCTAGTTTCACTACAGACTGTGGGGATGTTGGATCCTGAAACGATCCGAGCAAACTTGAGCTCCAAAAGAGAGGAGGTTGCTGTGTGGAGGTTACAGATTAGTAAACGGAGAGATCTGATAGTTAGAATGAAGTGTTTTGAGTACTGGGGGTTCAGATGTTCCTCCTCTGGTCTAGTTTTGCTGTGTGAAAGAGAAGATACTCGGTAAAAGATCGGACTGACCTTCAGCAGACCTCCCGCCCTCAACACCGCGCTCCTCAGCATCCTTCCGTCTGAGAGAGAGGAGAAACGATGAACTGATGAAATTCTTCAACAACCTTTCAGCCCACTATGCACGCGTGACCCTCCACAGCGCTTCTTCTGCGATGCGACCCGGAGCCGCACACCGGTGCACGGAGCGCCCCCTGCTTGAGAGACCCGGAACAGATTGAACCTCGTTAAAATACAGCGTAAAGTGTCCATTTGCCCGCGTGTTAAATTCTTCCTCTGTATTTAACCCATTGACCAAGTGAAGAAGTGGACGGGGGACGGGGCTTCGGCGTTTCGTGTGTTTTCCCCTCATTCAGGTCCTCATTAGTGGACTAATTTGTAATTTTTCTGTCAAGTTTTTTGTTGCAAAAATACGGAATAAAATGCGTTCAATATAAGTTTAAAAAGGAATATATATTTTACCTTTCATATACGGAATAATTCCGTATTTCACGCAAAAACAGCGCTGGATGAGTGGGTTGGTGAAATGAATGTTGGGGGTAATAGGCTGGCTCCGACGCCCATGCCTGCTACTATAAAGTATCTATCATAATACTGTGTTCATTCAGACTAGTGTTGTAGATATCGATTGTACAAAATGCGGTCTTCTCCTGTTGTTTTGTATGAATAGTGATATTCTGTCAATTAGTAAAACTAGTTAGCTGCTGTTTTACTCAGCTTCGCCACTAGATGACGCTGCGGTGGAGAACATCGGAGTATCCACGTAGAACTGCACGGTCCCTCAGTCTGACAGGCCTTTTGACTGTTTATGGATATTCTGTGTTTCTTTTGCCCTTACTTCAGTTTCAGACCAGAGTGAGGGATGGATTCCTGGGATATTCTATGAAAAATACAGTGAATTCAGGCCTACTGTATTTTATTTTTTATTCAATGTCTTGCAAAATTACTCACTAAAAATGTAATATAATTAGTCTACTTATGGTAACTTTGTTTCATATTCAGAAAGATTGCACTACTAAATCTTAGCTGAAATATATATAAAAAGCTGGTTTTATTTGTTGCCTCATGGTTGATAATAGTCTAACTGAATGGATCTTGAGAGACTGGAGTAGGTCAGTATTAAATACTTACAAAGGAACATTTCTGAATAAGTTGTTTCCACGGTCTGACAGTTTCAGAATGGTCAGCCTGACCTAGTTCGGAATACACGATTACCAACTCAGCGACAGAGCAGGTCGTTGTATGGGCTTCACTTGAAAAAATAATAAAATCAGATTAATTTTTTTAAGCTCCTAATTGCCCTATGTATATAAAGACAGGGTCAGGTTTACAGTGAGAATAAGACAAGGACAAAGCAGGATGTTTCAGCATCTTCTCTCAACCCTCAGAGTCTCTCCTCAACATCCTTCTCCCAACACACTCAGAGTCTCTCCTCAGCATCCTTCTCCCAACACACTCAGAGTCTCTCCTCAGCATCCTGCTCCCAACACACTCAGAGTCTCTCCTCAGCATCCTTCTCCCAACTCCCAGCCTCTCCTCAACACATGTCCAAACCAAAATATTCTCTCCTCTCTGACTATTCCTCCAAAATGTCCAATTTCTTTCCAAGAGCTGTCCCTCAAAGAAGGGAGCTGGTGACCTAGTGGTTAAGAGTGGTGACCTTTGTGATCAGAAGGTCATGAGTTTGAAACCCAGGATGGCCAGTGGCCCCACTGAGGCACCCTTGATCAAGGTACGGTCCCGCACATTGCTCTCCGGGTGCTGTGTTCCGAGGTACTTGTGGCTTCACTTGGTGAACGTGTTAAATGCAGAGAAGAATTTCACACTGTGTGCTGTGGTGTGGTATGTTCACGCACGACAAACGGTCACTTTTCTTTACGAGAAACTTCCTGATACCTGATCCTGTCCATCCTCCAATGCAAATCTCCAACTCTGCTTCCTGTCTTTTGCATTAGATGCATTCGATTTAATATCAGAACATTACAGTTATAAGGAGGTAAAATTAAAGGTTTCTTTCTGAAAGCATTTGTTTCAATGTCTGTGCAAACTCTGAAGCTTTACTTTTCCTAACTGCATTTTCTGCAGGTCCGTGCGTCACACCTGTTCCTTCAACCTGTTTATTCAAGCCCTCTGTGCGCCTATTCGCTCTTATTGGTCACTGAATTTCAAAGTCCCGCCCTTTATTGGAATTCTAGCGTTCTATTGGACAGATTTGATGTCACTAACCCTCCAAGCCTGCCTCCCCTTTCTACTCAGTCCACTGATTTTTTTTCTAACCCTGGTACGTTTTATCATGGCGATGGGACATCCTAAGCTCCAGTAGGACAAGAAAAACTTCAGAAAATTGGAGAAAAGTCACTTTTTTTCTCGCTTTGCAATGACACCGGATTGCACACGGCTAAGCTAAATCTCAACCGTAACTCGGACTCTGGGATTTAGCAGAGCATAAAAGAGCCGGGCATGTCTCTTCTCTGTGTGAGAGGTAAGATTTTATTAGATTTAATACACGTTCTGTCTCCCATCGTACTGTTAAAAGGGCAGATTTTACTTTTACTTGTTTTCTGGCAAGTTTTCAAACGAAGCTGACTCGAAATGTCCATTCCACCTTAAAAGCTACACGAGTTACATTCAAATCAATTGGCTCCAGTTCACGCGCCTGAGTGTAACTCAATGCAAAATTTAAGGTGGAACGGAAAGTTGGAATAGTCCACTATTACAAGTAACATTTCTAAGAGCTTTTTAGACTATATTTTACACAACAACTCACGTTTTATCCACAACCAGGACTAAACTAGTGTCTAAGCTCATGTTTAAATTAAATAAGGTATTAAATATGATAAAATCTGATGTTTTCTGCGAGCACAACCTACCAGCTGTTTCTTCTTTGGGAATGTGATGCCCCCTCTCACCCTCTCACTCTGATCATATACCAAGTAGTGTTGCTGGTGGGAATTATGAAGTAAAATCAAGAAAATGCATTTAAATGTTTTTTTTTAAAACAGTAGGAGAATGTACAAAGTGTTGCTTTGAGCAGTTTGTGTACTTAAAGTGTTAAAATAGCATAAATAACAAAGCATAAATAAGTGCCAGTGACTTCCATTTTTGTTGGGGTAGATGGTGTATTGAACACATTTACTGATATGAGAGTTTATTCTTTGAAATACATGAAAACATACAGGTGTTACTACTACTACTACTACTACTACTACTACTACTACTACTACTACGATAAAACTCTATTATTCATATTATTAGTACTACTACTGCTAGTACTACTACAACTACTACTACTACTACTAATAATAATAATGTGGTGAACTGTAAATGTTTACTGACATGAAAGGCATTGAATTTATTTTTGAAATGTATAAAAATACACTACTAATAATAATACTAGTAATAATGTTAATAGTTCTTATTTGATTGTTAGTCAAATGAAAGTAATTTCAACAGGAAATGAAGAGTGTATATATTATATATAAATGGATGCTACATGACCTCACAGCTAAAAGGGAAAGTCCACCAATTTTAGAATTTTGGGTCTGAGAGGTAAACGGTCATTTAGAGTGGCCTTGATGAGAAATAATTAATTGTGCGGAAGCTGGGTAAATTTATTTTACACTGCTGGTGAATGGATCCAGGTGTTAAGTACTCTCTACATACATTTAAGAGTAAACATATCTACATATATTAGCAAATAAATGTTTTTTTGGAGCAATGTCTTTTCAAAACTGTGGTAAAACAACGTCTCGGGTGTCATTCATAATCACTTTATGCAATAACTTTCTGTGAGGGAGCTTTAGAGGCAGTCTGGTTTCGTTCATCACCATTGTGAAGCTCCTCCAGAGCTGGGCATTGACTGTTTAATTATGTCATTTAATTATACTGATGTGATTTTCTTCGATGTGTGTGGGTTTCCTTGTGGTGTCAGTTGCTTCCAAGCACACTCTTAGAAAGGCTGTTGTGGTGTATGTGTGTGTATAACTAGATTAATGCTGAGGTAGTTTTGCTCCAGGACTATAGGGGTCGGGGATGGAGGCTCATGTTGCTTTCATGGCCATTCACTGTTATTAAACAAATCAATTTTAGCAGTAGGATGCCTGACTGGAAGTGGTGAGACTGAGCAAACCAGACATAATGAAGTCTTAAAGATGGGTGAGTGTGTTTATGCAGTGTATTGTGTTTTTTAAAAAAAATGGTCTCTGCTCTCTCTAGGAGGGTTAGGGTGGCCCTCCCTCTACCCCATCAGTCAAGTCCACACGGCATGCTGCATGATATTGCAATGTTTTGGCTACATATTACAATTGCAATGCCTTTTAAAACATTAAAGGACCCATATAATTTTTTCAGGAATAAAAAAGGCTTAAAGTGTGTAAATATTGTTTCAAATTATGGATTAACGTCCCACACCCATACTGTTTATTGATGGCAAATAAGCTAGAAAAACAGCTAATTTTTAAAGAATAGTTTTTGTGCAGTCTGATTGCAGTCTACACAAATGAGCACCTGAATTACTCTGTCTTGCACTTGGGGTGGGGGTATGGGGGGTCTGTGACTGAAGTTGCTCACCATCTGCCACAGCTCATCAACTAGTTTGTTCACTTCGTTTGCCTACCTGGCCTTGATGTTACCCCGCAGCACACAGCTGTGAGGAACAGTGAGCTTGCAAACACAGACTGGTAGAAGATCTGCAGTAGTTTGCCACACACATTAAAGGACCTAAGTTTCCTAAGAAAGAACAGTCTGCTCTGTCATTTCCTATACAGGACCTCAGTATTGTTTGTCCAGTCCAGTTTGTTGTTTGTGTACCAGGAACCTGTACTAGTCCCCCATTTTTATTTCCTTAGCCTCTGGAAATAAAGTAGGCCACCTGCTGGTCTGAGGTCCACCACCAGCTCCTTGGTTTTATCCATGTTGAGTTGGAGATGGTTCTCCCTGCACCATTTGGTGAAGTCCTTCACCACAATTCTGTACTCCTCATCTTCATTGTTGCTGGTGGTGGAATTGTCAGAGAATTTTTGAAGGTGGCATGTTCTGGGGTTTCTGGAGTAACTGTAGTTGAAGGTAAACAATATGAAGAGAAATGGTGATAGTACAGTTCCTTGTGGCACCCCAGTGTTGCTCCTCACCATGTTCGAATGGTAGCCTGCGGTTGGACGAACTGTGGCCTGTTCGTGAGGTAGTCCGTAATCCAGGCTACCATGTCATGGTCAACCCACATGCCAGACTGTTTCTCTGCGCACAGTAGGGGGTGGATAGCGTTGAAAGCACTAGAGCAGTCAAAGAACATGACTTCGTAGTTTCTCCAATTGTGAATAGGCCCTGTGCAGATACATGATGGCATCATCTACGCTGATGTGAGCCTGGTACGCATACTGTAGGTGGTCCAGATAGTAACTCGCACACTGTACAAGATGCTTTCAAAACGTTCCTAATGACATGTGAGGTCAGTGCCACTGGCCTGTAGTCATTGAGAGCACTGGGGCATCTTTTCTTTGGTACCGGAATGATGCATGTGGTCTTCCGTCGTTCGTGCGCCTTCTTCAGCTTCGGTAAGAGGTTGATTGATAGCACCCTATTCTGACTACAGCAGTTTAGCCCTGGCCATTCCTGTACCACTTCACTAGCAATATTGGTTTCTGCAGTACTGATATCGCAAAAGGCTGCAATATGCAGGTGAGGGTGGAATGTGGTCTCTCAGAATGGAATATTTGGGTCTGTGTGCTGCAGCATTGTTGATTTTTCCAGTTTCCTTCCTTGCTGAAGGGAAATGAAGCTTGAACCTGAGCTGTGTGTTTCTCTGCACACCCCTCTTCTGTACTGCCATTCCAAAACAGCAATGTGATTTAGTTACGCAACTGATACATAATGAACGATCAGCGGATCTCAACAGCACCAAACATCCCACCTCAGAAAAGACTGTTTTCATTCGAGACCTCCACATTGGAAATTATTCATAAAGGCAAGAGAATTTGTCATTTGGAGGAAAAGCAGTGACCTGGAGTTCAGCATTTATGGATTCTTTGGATGGTAAATGTTGGAAACTGAAGGCAACTAGATTGTATTTCCATGAGAAAATGAAAAGAATGTTCACGTGCTATAAAAGCAGTGTTTGGAGACTTTGTATTTATGACCCTAAATGTTTGTGTTAAAAAGTAAAATCTGCTCACAGTGGTGCATCGAACAGGCTCCTCTGAACCATGGATTAACAGGGCAGCTAAAAATGGGTGGAGTGAACAGCTCTTGTAAGAAAACAAATAGGAAAAGCGCACCTTCATTTTTAATTAAACCTCAACAATCAATGACGCGCTAGTTTTTTTACATAACTAACATGAGCATAAGTCTCCTGAAGTCTGTTTGAGTCTCCAATGTCTTTAGCTCTGTAAAACTTTATGGTGACTCGCCCCTCCGCTCTCTCTCTCCACACATTACAGAGGTGACTTGACCTAAAAAATCTAAATTTTAAACAATCAGTGATTGATCCCTGATCAACCAATCACCATTTGTCTCTTCACTGATCCAATCCAGCATCAACCAAAACCACAGCTCTATGTGAGAAAGTATTAACTCCGAAGAAACACCAACACTCCTGTTTGAACAGGAGATCCAGATTTCAGTATTGACCAGTCGGGAACTGGGACTAGTATGGTACCAGCTCTCCATTTATATCCATAGCCACTGAGGAACCGAGCGAAATGGTGAATAGAAGTATTCGATCCCCTGGTATGTTAATCATTTTATCAGCTGGGCTTTAAAATGAGTCAATGCTGGACTGGATCAATGGAGGTACTTCCTTAAGGTAAACGTCACAATTTACTTGTTTGAGTTTCTGAGATTTATCCTCCAAAGGTTCCATAAATGCTTAACTCCAAGTGATGGTGTGGATGCCTTTAAAGAACAATTTTCCCTCCTGGCATTCTCTATAAATAATGCAAGTATGTTAAAGTACACTATTTTAAAAATGATTATTGTGCAAAAGCTAGTGCCTCTGCTCATTGAGGTACGAACAAGAAACACCAAGCAGATAATCATGACAGACCGGCAACAAAAACAATGAAAACTGATAATTAACCTGTGAAGTGTTCTGAGGTGTCGGTGCTTGGGACTCTAAGAAAGCACAGCTGTCTCTGGCTGAGGAGGACGGTTCCTCATGTACTTCATCACTGTTGGCTGGACAGAATTAGCAGTTTTTGTTCTTTTTAAGTTGTCCGTTGTGTCAGGGTCAGTTTGAAAAGATGGATAAACTATCTCTCCTTTACCCTCCAAGATATAAGATTTTGTATTTGTCATAAATTAATACAATATGTAGTAAAATTAGCCCCTGAGTCAACCTGGAGGACTATGCAATAATGTTATCATATCATTTAGCCCATTTAGCCTGTGTTTTAGTAATATCTGATTTCATATAAACAGTCTAAAACTGGTGTTTGCTCTTGTACACGCTAACTTGTGAGACTATACTGAAAGTTCCTCCAGGTTCAAAGATCTTGTGGGTTTTTTTGTTAGTTTCTTTCCAAGAAAATAAACATTCATTTTGTTCTTTATGTTCATTTGCATATGACATCATTTAAAAACCCCAGTCGCAGTTATTATACCATGTTTTTTTAAATCAACGTCTGACTCCTCAAGCATCAACACGAACTAGGGACAAACACTGGCAAAGGCTGAATGAATGAGATAATAGAGATAACAGTCATTATTATCATTATGTACATTATTACATTAGGACGTGCAGTATTCTGCCATGTGATGCATCATGTGCAGTTTTCTTATTGGGTACGAAATCAATTCATTATGTGCAGTATCTTTTTATTATCTTTTTATTAACAGCCTCACCATATGAAATGTCAATATTACCGACCTACTACTGATCTCTATCATGTTTGTGTTACCAATAGTTAATGTACGTGTAGTCTCGCGTAGCCAGACCTTCAGACTGACGGCTGAAGGTCTGGAATTCATAACAGCTTTCTTTGGCCAAGGCCCGCCCATAAGGCCGTTTGA
>JBBPDE010000034.1:449283-466594 GCA_037974605.1 Nannopetersius ansorgii | reverse complement strand
GAAAATAGCTGTGCCTAAAATAAGAGAATAAAGATACAGAGACACAAAATACACATACGTGCCACGGCACGTAACAGTCATGCACTGATCAAGGGCCAGTAAAAATACGCACAATCAGTGATACCAAATGACTGGCTAATCCATGTCATTCCTTTGAGATTGTGGATCATGCCAGTTATCTTGGCAATGGCCTCCTCACAACAGGAGGGAGTAAAACATGCCAGTCATAGTTTTGATGACTGTTGGGAAGTGGGGAGTAGTTAAGCCTCTTTAAATTTGAGCTTGATTTTGAATCAGTATTTGTTACCAAAAAAATCATCACACCCCAAATTTTGTCCATGTCCAGTTCAGCCAGTTTGGCTGGTAAATGCTCCAACTGGCAACGCTGGGCATATATGCACAGTCTGTTGTCGTTTTACCATTTTTGTCTTACTCAGAGTTTAATGACATTTCCGAGGGTGGGAATAAACTATATCTCTTCATCCCTGAACATTTTCTCTTTTGTCTTGAGTCGGTTCCATTATTTTACTTTACGGTTCTTTTACATTATTTTACGGTTCCATCTTTTTAAAACCCAGTCTACATGATTAGCTTCAGCTTTAGTTAGAATTATGAGCACATTTTGCACTTGTACCTTCAGACACTTCATCACATTCTCCACCTACTTTGTATCTATGCTCACTGTCCATTTTATCAGCTCCACTGATCATACATGTGCACTTTATAGGGGAGCTAATAATGGACAGTGAGTGTAGACATGCCTAATGTAGGCAATGCTCATTATGTTAATGGTGTAGGATTTCTTCTGAGGTGCAATCACGAAATCAGGGTTTAGGCATCAAACAGTCCACTAGAGGTCGATGAAACCTTGAAAACTGTTCAGTTTATTGAATAATATCCGCCCCTTTATAAGCCGTATGTAAAACTTTGCTTATAGTGTGTTTGCAATTTTTATTGTCCATTTTTTTGTGACCGCATACATTAGAAAACCTGTTGAGGGGGGGTGGGAGGGTTGGTTTTATAAGGTGCATGAACCTTTTTCCTGAGCCCCTTAAGTTATATTATTTGCATTGCTGGTTGTGTCATACTGTGTACTTGTGAGCCTTTTTGTGTTTTCAACCCTTATTTGAATGCTATTGTTTATTTTCTAAATGATTTTAAATGTATGTTTGTTTTCTTCATCTCCATGTGTGTTTGACCATGTTTGCTGTTCATTGTGACACATCATGTTGGGGTTATGTGTTGCTTTAATATCTTAATGGATCTTTTCCTGTACTTAGTGTAATACAAAAAAACAACACACATTTTGAATCGCAACGCACGTTTTAAAGCCTAGGCAAGTTTATTTATGTAGCACATATGTAGTGTATTATGTAGTGTACTGAAATAAATAAAAGCATAAAAAGAAAAGTAAGCAATAAAAATAGGAATAAGGTCAGTATAGAAGAATTCAAGTAAGTCTTATATAGTATAGAAGAATAAAAGTAAAAGTAATGGGTGCAGTGTAAAAGAAACTGCAAGATAAAAATAGAACCAGCTGATTAATTGATGGCAGAGGGGAAGAAGGCCGGTTTTAGCTTCTTTTTAAATCTGGCCACAGATCTGATCTCCATGGGGAGCTGGTTCCAGCAGTGGGCAGCATAATAACTAAATGTCATTCCACCCTCTTTAGTTTCAGCTCTGGGCACCACTAGCTGACCAGAACCTGCTGATCTAGGGGACCTTCCAGGCTGATATTCATCAAAACTTGGAACTAAACTTGGAACCAAAACCATTGAGGCAGCTTTGAATTCAGTTCTGTATGTGATTGGAAGCCAGTGTAAAAAGTGGAGGATTGGAGTAATGTGTGCTATGTTTTCTTGATTTTTAAATGAACTCAGCAATATTTTCAATCAGATATAGCTGCCTTATAGTCTGTTTGGTGGGTCTAAAGAGAAGAGCAAGGAAATAGTCATCAAATAGTCACTCCAAATCTTGCTCTGACACTTACCTTAGCTATGCTGATTTAATAATAGATTTAACGCGGTTACTAAGGCTAAGACCCCCATCTTTAAAGTTTTTTGGTATGCATAGTTTTTATTGCCCTAGATTCCAGATAAGCACCATGCAGCAGCCTTCTGCTTTGTTCCAAAACAGAGCACTCTCCATCTTGTCATCATATATGCTGAAGGACATTTTGTTGCATCCAACCTTTGTCTGTATTGTCGTGTTAAGCCATCTTGTACTTTTGGAGGATTTGGTTGAACAAAGTTGAACAAAAATGGATCCTTTTGAGACTCTTATTGACTGTTTTCTCTGATTTGTAAGGAATGATAGAGAGAATAGCTCCTGCCTTCTAAGTATGTCCTGAACTGTCTCAGGACTGTTCTAGTCTGTCTAGCAGTGTCTTATGATTGACAGTGTCAAAAGCTCTGCTAGTATTTATCTAAATACAGGGAAATTTATTAAAATTGTCTATGGAAAACATTCCTATGCTGCAGAAAGAGCAGATCTGATACTGATTATGATACTGTGCTCATCATGAACAATGAGATGTTCAGTGCAAGATATAGGCATATTTCAGTTCTTTAACACTCATTTGACATTTTTGAGGGATGTAACATTGGCAATAACATATTAAAACCCTTAGAATGCCTTCATTTGTTTTATGATTTTTTTTTTTAAATCAAATGTGTCACATTAGTTTGGTATAATCTGTCAACTTTAAACCTTTATAACAGAATCTTCTTTTTTTGTGAGCTATTTATTTCTGACCCCACAGCACTGGATGATCTGGACAGTGCGGTAGACGATCGGGACAGTGACTACAGGAGCGAGACAAGCAACAGTCTTCCCCCACGCTACCACAGCACAGCCCAGCCCAACTCCTCCCTACATCAGTACCCCATGGGACCGCATTTCCAGAAACACATGGACTCCTGTGCAGATTCCATGCATAGTTTTGAAATGGACTATAGAGACCATCACGCAAGCAGGTAGAGTCTGTTCTCCCGCAAAACTTTAGTTTCGTGTTTCACAGCAAGTTTTCACAAGCAACAGTCTCAGAATTCCACTAAGTACAGCCAGAATGGAGGGGGGCTGATTCTGAAATGTTGACTCTTACAGCAGTAGCAAACTAGAAGCATTTGTGTCATTGTCTGGTGCAGTCTTTAGAAAAACAGCTTTACTTAGCCAAAAGTCCTTTTGTTGCCTGTGAGACTCTCCCTTTGGCATTTTATTGCATAGTTTGGTTTGTTCACTCAAAGCCTCAGTGCAAGTGGACCACAGAGAAAAATGCCACTCTGGCATTGTTGTACTTTTGGGCCAACAATGTTCAAAGAGTCTTCATGGAGGGAATTGTTTGATTTGCTATTTACTCAGGGGGTAAACAATAAGTGCAATGTTTTGATGGTTTTCCCCTTGTTTCATGTTCTTTATAAAGTTAACAGTGATTCTTTTAGTAGCTGACACACAAACTAAACTGTTTAACAGTGACTTTGATGCAGTCTGATCACATCTTTTTTTCTTGTAAATAACTTTGGTTTAGACCATGATAATGGCCTATGCCTTCTTAATCAAGTGTATCTATTGTGTTTTGTGCTTGATAAAGATCCTACAGGTCAGGTGTTGCTTTTATGAATACATTTTCTGCTAATATATCTCATACCTTACATTACAATGTATTTCTATAAAAAGTCCTTTCACAAATGACAGCATTATTTACAGCCCAGATAATTGATACCAAACCTAATGCTTGCAGTGTTCTGTCTTCTGTCCGTTATAATTTTATGTTGAATTTTTTTTTTCTCTTTCTCTTTCCTTTTTTTGATTCCGCCTTCCCCCTTTTAATTTATGTTTTCTTTTAAAGTAGAAATTTAAATCAGAGAGGCGGGGTCAGAATCATTCCTGTTGATTCAGGTATGGGGGTCGAGGAGTGGGAGGCCAAATACAAAATCTGGGGTAAAAGTTCATTGGAGGACTTCCTTGATAAAGAAGACGGTTACTGCCATGAAAAAGGAGGAAGACAAAACAACAAAATCCTCCACATGGGAAGCTCTGGTCATGATTCCACAGTCAGCCAGCTGCCTTTGAAAACAAAAGGGAAGTCCTCGTTGAACGCTGCCTACCCCGAGGGCTATGACACCATTGACCGAAGACGCAAGAAAAAGATCAGAGATCCAGGAGGGCTTGTGAACACTCTGACAAAACACACTGAAGATGACTATTTCCCCCCTGATCTTGCTCTTCTCCGACAAAAAAGAGGCGAGCTCGTATTGCGTCAAGTAGCAGAAATGGAAGAAGAGGATGAAAAGATGACGCCATGCCTGAGGCCGTACAAAAATGGCTTACTGTACAAGACAAGAATGTGGGCCAAAAACAAGCTGGAAAACACATTAGAGAACTATGTAGCATATCAAGAGGAAGAAGCAGAGAGACTCAGGGCAAGGGTAGGCCTTGATTCTGAGGGCTCAGATGAGATGCAGAATTCTTTGGGTTCTGAGGAAGAGTTAGAAGAAATTGCCTCTTTAGCTGAGGCATTCCATTCCGAAGATAGTTGGGGTTATGACCGCAGCAGGTATGCTTTGCCTTACGTTGGCTACAATGAAAAACTTCAGGGTTATCGTGATAAGAAGTGTTCAAAGGGTAAAATTGGGGGGTGGGCACCAGAGACCATGCTGTCCCCTGTGGAAGAACCCAGTGATGAGTATGTTGACCCCATGGATGAACTTCAGTGCCTGGTAGAAACTGTGTCAGAATATCTAGCCGAAAAAGAAGAAGAGATCAGCAAATATGGTTCATTACCTAAATCAAACAAATCAAGGCTGTCCTCCCAGGGTAGTGCAAGAACGGAATCTACTGGAGATGAGCAGGGTGTTACTCCCAAGGACACAAAAGATGAAACATATGTGGAAGCCAAAGAAAACAGTTTATCAGAACAAGGCATGTCTGGGGTGAAGAATGCCATGAACTCATTATTTAGCTCCTTTACCGACAAAGTTACCCCAAGTTCAAAACAAACAAGATCTAATTCTGTTGAACATTCAGAAACACCATCAAATGTTACAAGTAGCTCTGGTTTGTCAAAGCTGTTCTCTTTCATGCCAGTCTCAAAATCTCCAAGCCCAACACCAGTAGCTGTGGTGTCTCCTACACAAGAAGCTGATAGAAAGTTCCCAATGTCTTTTCGGCCTTCAGATGCAAAATCACAAGAGATAAATCCACATGCCCAAGCCAAGAGTCATACCCAGATACAAAATAATGGTGAAATTATGGCTCAAAAACTTGCTGAAAGTCAACCCTCATTTAAAGTGAACCCTTTAAAGATGTTTTCTCAGGAAAGTGCTGGTAAAGACACCAGCAAAAGGTTTTCAGAAGATGGTTGTTTTGATCTGAACAAGCAAGAGGGGAGCCATAAGCTGCTGCTGGACCATCCCAAAGCTGTGGGGGCTCTTTTAAGGGAAGGTAAACCTGGAAGAGGATATGGGAGTGACCCAGGGGAATCTACAAATGGTTTTATGGAGCAGCAGAGTAAAAATGAACATATGGAAACCGCATCACACAAATCTATGGATTCAGGATTTTTTAGTCCTTTCAAGAAATCGTTTAGTTCACTGATATCACCTGTACCTCCTATGCCTCCTCAACATCAGACGCAAACCGTTTTTCCAATTTTCAGATCGGCAGAGGATGTAAGTAAAGAAAATCCTGTGGACAACTCATTACTTGGAGGAAAAATCAAACTTTCTTTCCTTTCTTCTGATAATATGTCTGCCCAACAGCCCCCTAAAGCAGATGGAGGAATTTTATCTGGACTGCTAAAATTTGCCTCAGTTGATGAAAGCAGTGTACCTAAAAACACACCACAAAATCCCACAAAGCCAGATCAAGCAGGTCCTGCTAACAGGAGTTCTGCACACATTGCTTCCTCCTCAAACCTTGACAACGCCAAATCTCTACCACAAAATGTTGCTAGTCTTCATGAAACACAGCCTAAAGTTAATACAGAGACGGGCTGGTTTTCCAACCTATTCAAGGCTGCATCAAATGAAAATGTGCAGCCTGCTGCACCACAGGGCCAGGGGCCAGTGAACCAGAGTTCCCAGCCTCCGCTTGGATCAAATCAGAAAGTCACAAGAGGTGAACAACAAAATCTTGGAAGGACAGTTAACCAGCAAATGCAAAATTGGCAACAAGCTCCAGGTCCAAGTAAAGCCTGTACTGTAGAAAACCAGCCTTCTGAGGCAGAATCTCAAGGTTTGTTTTCTAGCCTGTTTAAATATACTTCCTCTGAGGAGACATCAGATGCTAAACCAGGCCCACAACAAAGTTTGCTGTCCGGTATCATTAAATTGGCCTCTAGCAGTGATGTATCCACAGGCACACAACCTAGCCAAATGCAACCTAAGAATAATCCAAGTCAACCAATACATTCCCAGCAGACTCACCAGCAGCATCAGCCACATCCTCAACAAAGTGCATCCAACCAAGCTCAGACAGGAGGGCTCCTCTCTGGGCTTTTAAGGTTTTCTTCTGCTGAAAATGTATCTTCAGCACCAGCAGCAAATGCACCACATCAGCAAAGAGTCCCCCCACACAGTCAGCTGTCTCAGCAACCTGCAGCACCTCAGCAAGCATCTCCCCAACAAGGTCCTCCTCAACAAGGAGGTATTTTGTCTGGGCTTTTTAAATTTGCTTCCAGTGAGAGTATCTCAAGTAGTCCATCTAACACACCTCAGCAGCAAC
This sequence comes from Nannopetersius ansorgii, assembly GCA_037974605.1. Classification (NCBI taxonomy): domain Eukaryota; kingdom Metazoa; phylum Chordata; class Actinopteri; order Characiformes; family Alestidae; genus Nannopetersius; species Nannopetersius ansorgii. The sequence continues at coordinate 459,871 of JBBPDE010000034.1, read as the reverse complement.
AATCATCAGCGACTGGTCATTCTCCTCAGCAGGTACCCAACCAAAATCTACAGCAACAAAATAACACCCAGAAGTTGAAAATGTTGAGCAGCCACTCAGGTGTACAACAAATAAACACGGGACAGGGTTCTAGTCAAAATGCACCTCAACAAGCAACATCTCAGCAAGGCGGCCTTCTCTCTGGCATTTTCAAATTTGCTTCTGCAGATAATGTGTCTTCCTCTCAGTCGGTGTCAACTCAGCAAGCAGCTGTACCCACCTATCAAACCAATGAACACCATCCCAAACCTCAAAGGGATTTAAGACAAACTTCCTTTGTGGAGAGTAAAACCACAATCACTGAACAAAAACCTCCCGTAACACAACAGGATACCCAATCAGGAATATTGTCTGGACTGTTTAGTAAGCTAAGAACTTCATCTGAAGAAGGATCAGAGAATAATCACACTCCCATTGACCAGAAACAACAGCAACAGAGTGTACAAAAAGAGGTTTCTTCTCAAAACATCCCATCACGTAGGCAACTGCCTCAACCACCATCTCCTAGTCAACCTGTAATAAGAGACCAAAAGCCCACTGAACAGCGAGGTTTCATATCTGGTCTTTTCAGTCGGACCTCAGTGGAAGTGCCTTCAACTAAACCAGGGGAACAACCTGTTCAGTGTACCGATCACAGGGCAAGTTCTACGAACTCCTCAAGCTTGACTTCTGGCCTTTTCAAAAAGAATGCAAATGAAACCACCTCTGGGGGCAGCACAGAAAATAGTAAAGAATCAAAGCTGAGTGGGGCATTTGATCATCTCGTGCCTAGACACAAGGGAGTTGCCATTAATCTGCCTGCATACAGTGATCATAGTTTGGACCTGAGGACATCTGCAAGCTATTCAAGATCACAGCAGTGTCACACAGCTTATGCTTCAAATAGCACTGGTCATTTACCTCAGATCTATTACTCTTCTCACCCAAGCAATCCAAGGAGCATGTCAAACAGCACTGAAAATCTTTATTCATCATCTTTTAGGTTCACTGGTCAAGGAGTAATGTCTCAGCCATATTTACGGCAGAGCTATCCCTCCTTACAAAGTGTAGCTGGACAATATGGTTATGAAACTGACTCTTTATTGTATACTAAACAAGAACTCAGTCCTAATTATGAGCACTCTTGGATCCAAGAATCTGTTATTTGGCAACAACTAAATGACCAGTCACTGGGCTATTTTCCAGAGGACTATGGACATTTATCAGGTGGAGAACCCCAGGAATTTTTTTCTCAACCTTTGAGCAACATAAATGTAGTTGAACATCAGGAGTATTGTGTCACACAGCCCCCAGTGGCATCATACATGAACCAGGGACACATTTATAACCCACAGGAGTACGCTAGGGATGTAGTCGGCAACTCGGATGTGCAGAAAATGTGGAGCAGCCATAATAGTTTGGATAGAGTCAGTAACCAGGGCTACAGCTTAGAAGAAGGAGGTGCTTTAAATTTGAGCAAAAAAGGAAATGGAAAGTTTGGCAGGTGGCATTCTTTCAATGAAGAGAGTTGTTATAGTTTGAATAGTGTGGCATATCATGAAGGCTATTACGAAGAGAATCCACCAAATTTGTCTTACTCTGCTAATGGAGAATATATGTATAATGCCACATCTGATGCATACAGACAACCTGTAACTAATGAAAGCTATTCTGATTTAACTGCTTGTCCCAATGGTTGGAATTATTATTCTAACATAGATACAGAGGACCATGCCTACCTCGAGGAGTCAGAGTGGTACCAGCAGTGGCTCTCTCTTTTAGAACAGGGTATGTGGTGGCCAGCAGATGACCGAGATTGTGGCTACTTTGTCTACACTGATTATGAGTATATCTATGCGCTACTCACAGATGGGTCTGGTCAGTATGTTTATGCATGTGCACCAGAAGAAGAGTTATGGTTAAATGGACAGATGTCTGACCACTATCCTAGTGCCTGGCTCCATAATGAAATGGTTATGGCATGTGGTTTCAAAATTCCTCTATGCAATGAAGATGAACTACTCTGGCTTCCAGGACAAAATCGGAGTGAGGCTCAGCTCTTAAGTGCACCCCTTGACCTGTCTGCAGCATACAGGACGGGTAATGAAATAATGAATTTAAACTTGGAACGTTTTTCTCAGATGTTTGAGCGCTCCATTATTGCCCAAAAACAGCAGGCTATGGATTTTTCATCATATAGATTAAATAAAGTTAAAGTGGATACAAGACAGCGACAACACAACAATGTTCACTACCAGGATCCTCTTCTGGAAGCTGTTGATCTTACGGTTAATGGAATTAATCGCAATCACTCAAACCTGAATAGGAAAGGGATGAAAGAACTCCTTTCTCAGAAAGTCTCAGTTTCATTGACTCAAACTGGCTCCTCAGCTGCAGGTGTTTACAGTTGTTACCAGCCTCGCCAGAGACGTCGCTCATCCACTGGAGTACATGTAAAGCACATAGATGATACTACAGAGGAAGAATGGCGAAAGAGAGTTCAGCCTGGAGAGGAACAGCCCAATCGATCCATTACAAAGATATCATCTTTCTTGTCTTCTATTGTAGGAAAAAGTCCAGAGTCTCACAAAAACATGACTGTCTCAGGAACATCCATAGCATCCAGGCATTCTACACGTCCTGCTGTAACTCATGGGAAAACTACCAAATCTCCTGTCAGTGAAGTGCAAAATGGCCAACCGACCAAAGGTATTCTGTCAACAGGGCTTGAGAGTCTGAAATCAAAGATCATAAAAGAGGATGTCTCTCCTGCTGTAACCCCATCACAAAGTACAAATCAGCAAACATCAAAAACTCATAGAATCTTACCCAAAACTCCAACAGGTCTTTCAGCATCCCCTGTAAGTGCTCAGAGTGCTACTCAAAAGCCTAAACTAGCTAGACAAGCCACAATGTCTCAACAGTCTTCTGTGCCTTTCACATCACCCTCTGCTGATGTTTCCACAAACTCCACAAGTGAAACTTTGAAACACACTCTTTCTCAAATTGAGCAGAGTGATGAAAAACCCTCTGAGCAACCTCAAGGAGGCTTTCTCAGCTTTTTCAAAACTGCAGTAGGAATGGAGGAGCCAAAACAAGAGCCTGTGAAATCCTTTCAACCAACATTAAAACCAGCCCAGAAAAATGAACCTGTTCCTAGCGGAGTGAAGGGATCAAACACGCAGAAGGAAAGCACAGGAGTGTCCAGTCTTTTTGGCTCAATAGGAGACTTCTTTAGTGTGGAAAGTCCCTCTCCTCAACAACCACTACATTCACAGAAGTCCGCTTCACATCATCAACTCTCTTCCATTGATTCAAAAAATGATGCCAAAAAAGACTTAAGCCGTGCTCATCAAATAACAAAGTCTGAACAGTCTTCAGGGGTACCAAATGCAGCACAGGCACCTCAGGGGCATGTGGCAAGTAAAAGTGCATCCCAGATATTTTCACCTACTGCTAGTGAGGGAAGCATATTGGGGAGATCTCAAACCACGCCACCCGTTGGGCAAACAAAACCAGAATCTGCTGACAAACCAGCAACTGGATTGTTTGGCTTTTCAATTGGGGATATAATATCTGGGCCCACAGGCACCAAAGAAGAAACTCCAGGGAAAGGGCTATTGTCTATGTTCAGCAGTTCTGCTGCACCACCTCAAGCTGCATCTGCTTCTCAAGTGGAGGATGGATCAGCAAAAGAAACAGCAGGCAAAAGCATTATGTCTATCTTTGCTGGTTCCAGCACACAACAGAGCACACAGCCAACTACACCTTTAAATCAAACTACTAGAACTGCTCCTCCGAAAGAGACTACAGGGATGGGTTTACTTTCTATGTTCAGTGGTCCCAGTACTCAACAGACAAGTACACCCCAAACTGGATCCTCACATTCTGGGCCCCCTCCTACCAAAGAAACACCAGGCGCAAGTTTACTGTCTATGTTTGGTAGTTCTAGTCCCCAGCAGACTCCAGCACAAACCACTCAGCCACCACCTTCAGGGACTGCACCCCGACAAGATCCTCCAGGTAAGGGGTTGCTGTCAATGTTTAGCAGTACAGAGCCAACCTCACAGCAGACAGGATCCATTTTTGGTGGAATATTAGGTGGATCGTCCACCACCAATGAGAGTCCAGCGAAAGCATTGTTTTCTATGTTTGGAGGATCTAACTCACAACCACCAGCCAATGTACCACCGAAAACTGGGCCAGCTCCAGGCATTCTATCTATGTTTGGAGGTCCTAGCCCTCAAATGACTTCATCACAACCTGATTCTGCAGGTGCGAGTAATCTTCAAGAACAAGCCCCTCAAAAAGAGCCACCTACAAAAGGTCTGCTGTCATTATTCAGTGGTCCTAGTTCACAACCGACTGAGCCTCAGTCAACATCAATTCTTGGTGGAATTCTGTCAGCGTCTAATGCTAGTGAAGGACCAGCAAAAGGGTTACTCTCTATGTTTGGTGGACAGAGCCCTGAACCAAATGCACAGACTTCCCCTCGGCCAAAAGAACAGATTGACACCGCTCACAAAACACAGGCCTCTGAATCGGTTACCCCCCAAAATGTACCATCTAAAGAGCCAGTGCCAGTAATTCCTATCCCACAGCAGGGCCTACAACAAGAAGACACTGTTAATTCTACCTTGCCAGAGTCTGGAGTGCTATCAAATAAAGACAGTGCCTCAGGTCAGCAGCAAGTACCCTCTCAACCCTCTTCTGTTATCAGTGGAACACTTTCTGGTACATGTGAAACTCCAGATAAAGGATTACCATCAGTTAGTGGACCTAGTCCTCAGCCTACACAGACCTCTACTGCTGTTTCCTTAGCTGCTGAATCAACTTCTGGGGGTTCAGCTGCTAGCATAACCTTCAAGGGTGATGTTCCACCAAAAGAAGGAGCAACACCAAGTTTACCACCAAATTCTCAAGGTGCAGCTCCTCAGATTGGAAGTCTACTCAGTGGAATTCTCTCTGGGGCTTCAGGACCAAAGGATAGTCCTGGCAAGACTCTGTTTTCTGTGTTCTCAGGCCCTAGTGAACCTTCAAGTTCAGAAACAGGGGCTCCCAGTTCTAAAGAACTGCCAGGAAAAAGCTTGTTTTCTATGTTTGGTGGGCCAAGTCCTCAACAGCCCTCAACAACTCAAACTACTTCATTACTTGGCGGTATTCTCCCTGGTGTCACAGCTGGCAAAGATGTTCCTGGAAAAGGCCTGCTTTCCATGTTTGGTGGTCCTACTCCAACACCTAGTGCGACAGGCCCAACATCAAAACCATCAGAAAATGATGGACTTTTTAATGTGTCCTCATTATTTTCACGAGGACCTGCTACAGAGGACAATAAATCCAAGACAGGAGGATTTGGCTTTCTGAACATGTCATTTTTGGATGAAAAGAAACCTGAAGCACCCAAACCTCAAAATGTGAGTCTGATACATCCTGCTGCTGAAGCAGACCTCAAAGTAGCTGCATCAACTGACATTGTTCCAGTTTCCATAACTCAAAAAACTCAAGAAACAGTGGCACTGCAAGCACAAGTAGATGCATCAAAACAAGTTCAGACCACCTCTCATCCTCAGTGTCCAGATCCCACTGGAAGTGAAAAAGAGACTGGTAGTGAGAATATTGATGAAAAACGTATTGCAATAGACGTAAATAAATCTCCCACCTCCAGAGAAGTAGTTTCCGATACTCAGTCACACTCTGAGCAGTGCACAGAACAGGAACAACTACAAGATAGGAAATCCATGGACATTCAATCTCAGGCTAAACAAGATGATGTGACCTTGACACAGTCCATAACAAGTGAAGGTGAGGAGAAACCTGCTGAAGCTGAGAAGTCTGTCTTAGGCTCATCAGCTGAAGTGGTCTCTGGGTTCATGTCTAAAATGTTCTCTACTGCCGCTGCACCATCTAAACCTTCAGGTGATCTTTTTTCTCAGACGCAGTCTTTATTTTTTAAGTCTCAACCTACATCAGGGTCACAAACACAGCAGAAAACCTCTCTCTTTGGCCTCCCAAGTAGTCTACCAACAGAGTCTTTGAAAAGTGACCTCTTTGGTATGTTCAAAACTCCTGAGGCATCTAATCAAGCAGAAGCTATGCCAGCTCCTGCTTCCACAAGCCAGTCTGCTGTGCAAGATGAAAAAATGGCTAAAGATGTAGTGCTGTCTGCAGGGAATGCGGAATCACCCAAAAACAATCAAACCAAAACAGAGTCAGAATTACTTACACTGGAAAAGTCACCTCAAGACTCGATTAAGAGTTCAGCATCTGCAGTTGTGAACCCATCAGATGTTGGGCTATCTGCTGAGACTGTTATTAATGAGAAAGTCATTGAAGGTGATTTGAGACATGAGAAACCCATTGTCATTGTTGGAGAACCTGAAGGCGAAATTGCAGATAAATCTGGACCTCCTACAGAGAGTAGTCCTAAGCTAGCCCAACAGCCTCAAACGTCCGAACCATCTCAGTCCATGTTCGGGATGGCCGGTTTATCAGCTCCAACATTTGGTTTCATGGCAGGATCTGGAGATGCTGGAAAGTCTTTTGGATCTTTGTTTTCTTCAGCACCCAGCATACCAAAAGGCCTCCCCTCAATGCCACAGCCGGAGGCTGGCGGAATACTTTCTGGCTTTAAGTCGTTCTCAACAGGTCTGTTTCAAGAGGAGAAGTCAGCGGCGTCAAAGAACGAACCAGCAGCTTCTTTGTTCGGAGCAAAATTAAATTTCCCATGGCAAAAAGAGACCACAGCGCCTCCCAAGCAGCAGACACCCATTGTTGTTACAACCCAGCCTAAAGCCCAGGACAATCATGTAAATAGTCTAGAAAGTGCATCTGGTAATATAATAGAGCCTAGCCATTTGGTCTCAAAGGCAGAAATCCTTAACAAAGATGACAGTGAAAAACAACCTGAAAGCACGTCAGGCTCAGAGAAGAACTCTGAGACGGACGTCCAAAAAAATCAAAATACAGGTCCAGTAGATGCCCTGGCAGAACCCCACGTTAGTGTCTCCACACCTGAAGTAGATCCTCCACTCCCAAAAGAGCAGGAAAACCAGGTCCAGCCCCCACCCTCTACAGATCTCTCGTCAGGATTACAACAGGAAAACAAGGAGCTTTTGAGTGCAAAAAGGCTAGTAGCATCATAAATGGTCTCCAAAACAATTTATGATGAACTAACTTCAACATTAGCATCAAGAGATATTAGACCTGTGATTATTGCACTCCACCCTTTGGATGTGTTTAGTGTTTTTCCTCTGTGTTTGTGTGTGTGTGTTACTTAGGTACTTAGATCTTGTTTCTATACTTCTGCATTCCCTGTGATATCTCTTTGTAGTATTTTCCCTAAGCGCTAGCTTTTTTAGTATTGATGCCAGGATGTTTGTGAAAACTTAACTCAATATTACGGCTTATTGAATGTTTTTCTTCTCCACCCAAATCAGCCCGGCGGACAGTAGTCGTTTTGGATCTTCAGGGAACCTCAGTCAAGCCAGTTCTCCACTCAGTGAGGCTGGCCAGGAGAATGTTGCATGTTCAGAGCTAGAGGAGTCCCACCACTCTTTCCACAGTACAGGCTATCGGCCGTCCACAAACGGGCACCACCCCGCCAATGGACATACCTCCTGGGGTGAGGAGGAAGAAGGCTTAAAATCCTATCAGGAGACTGCAAAAGTTGTGACCAGCAGCTTAAAGAAGGACAGTGTGCCCCAGGTGGAAAAGCGGGCAGAGAAATCAAAGAAGAGGTGTGTATGTCCTTATATAGTAAATTCTGTATTTAGATTTGAGGAGGTAGCTCAGTAGGTAGGATACTTGCCTCCAGACCAAGAGGTCATGGGTTCGAATCCTACCTTCACCATACAACCACTGGGTCCCTGAGCAAGACCCTTAACCCCAAGTTGCTCCAGGGAGACTGTCCCCTGTAGGTAGGGAATGGAAGTCGCTTTGGATAAAAGCGCCTGATAAATGCCATAAATGCATTTGAAAGTCTTATTTAAATGCTTTACAAAATGTATGTTTACTTTTGCTTAAGGCCCATATATATGTTCCTTCATGGGATCCTTAGTTAAAAATCCTAAATTGGACAGATTAATGGATGGATTAATGGATAAATGGATTAATGGATGGTTATAGAAACAACATTCGGAAAAGAAACTCCGTCTAATATGTAATTATTAAATCTGTTAGAGATTATCATACTTTTTTATTATTATTTGACTTATCTTTTTATCTTATTTGCCTGTCACAGGTTACTTTGTAGTACAGCAGACATCATATTTCACTTATGTGTCAAATGTAATCTTATATACAGATAAAACTGCCCGTGTTTGGAAAGCTCTGAATGAGAAAATATGGCCACCTCTAAGGGAGGGGCTTCTAATCTTATCCATTGGTGTTTCTGGAGGCTTTTAGTCCAAACAAACAGGAGCTCACATGATCAACAGTTTGAAAATTGAGGACAAAAATGGTATCACATTGTTTGGAATGAAAATCTGCAGCCACACCAGCCCTTTCTTGACACATCTACTCAATAATCTGTACTCAACCTGTACTAATTTCTACTCAATAAGACAATTTCAATAATCTGAATGTGCCGGCCAGAAAATATGCTGCCTGAATGCAGATGACGTTCTGCATATCTGTTAACATAACTGTCAAACTTAAGACTTGAAAGGTCCATATCTGACTTAAATGGCCTATATTTGATTAAAGGACTCATCTCTGACAGAGATCATATTTGACCCATTAGTCTAATTACGACATTTGTGTGGTTTTAAATACCTAGAACAGTCTTATTTTATTTTTTCATGACCATTTTCCATACGATTCCAGGTCATTTTAAAGGCCAGTTTGTGGAGCTTATTTCCTTTGGATGAATTAAATGAATGAGTGAATATTATGTTTTGAAGCTTCATTTGAACACCCATGTGCCACATTAAATTCTATTATTTTCATAAATGTAAGGAATTTTTTTTTACTGATGGTACTCAATTGTAGATTTCTCAATAACGACTACTCTGAATATTGTATCCTCAGTCTGCTGGATGATGGACCGGCCCTGCCGTTCTCCCCGTCCCGAGTGCGCTGGCTCAAGGCCATCAACAAAGTGAGAGTTCAGCTTCAGGAGGTATAGTAGGGACCTCATTCCCTTCATCTCCTCTGTCTTTTCCTTCTCCAGCTTAACCTTCTTCACACAGCATACTTTTAACCTGTCTAATATTATCCCTGATACCAACATCCTAACACTACAGTCCACTGACACACAGCCGGTCTGCCAGGTAAGTACTTATCACGCCCTTTAATCCGACTCACTCATCACCACCAGTCTCGGATCGGTTGGGTTTCACCACATTTGATGTTTTCATGGTTGTATAGATTAATGCTCTTGGCAAGGAGCATCTTTTAAGATGTAAGCTTTTCTGAAGTTAAATGAAAAAGGTTCAAATAAATAAATTTGCTAAAGTCATTAGCAAATCATTTGTCAGATAATACATTTGTGCATACGGACAAACAGAGACCATCATTCAATAATCTGCATCACATTGGGCTCATTCAAAATGGTTTCCTTACTTTTACTAAGTAAAAGTAAACCTTTTCAAACTTAACAAAACCTAAACCCTCTTTTTAGAGAAAATCAAATCAACAACACTTTTGTTACACTGGAGAGCAAGATGGAGCACCGCGAGAGTTCCTGGTTGTTCTACCTATGTTTATTCGGGTCACTGGTTTCTACATACAGTCCAAAAACATTCAAGTCATCTGGACTGGATATGTTAAATATGCGATCTAGGTGTGTGTGATTGTGTGTGAGAGTGTATTTGTGTGTCTGCCCTGTGACTGGTGACCTTAGTGGGCATCTTTCGTCCACTAAGTGATGTGATTGGCTGGATGATAATGCACTCCTAAAACTAAATTGAAAAATTTCAGAACTTCTGTAAGTTTTAGCTCAGTCCTTTAATGAACATTTTATCATTTCGAGGAGTTTTCTGGAGTTCCTCCTGATTCTTAAACATTATGAGGATAGAAGAACTGAAAATAAACTTCTTATTTTGGGGTAAATGTCCTGTGCATTTTTTTTTATTTGCTGACAATCTGATGATCTGGTTGGTTAATGATGAATCAAGGATGCTGTCCAGATGATTGATTATCGTGATTGCTGCAATAATGTTAGTCAAATCGCACCAACTGTTTTGTGTTATCTTGTGTAACAGAGTAGTTGGTCAAACTGGAGCTGCTGTTGTTACTCTTAGCTGGAGCTTCTGACGGTGGAGATCAGTCAGTCTGAGAGTGTGATGGGTGGTCTGTTCTGCCAGACCAAAAGCACCCTGGCCTGTTAATCTTCTGCTTGGTATCAGTCAGGTAGAGCCGGCTGAGATTCTGCGGACGGTGCCACTCCGGACCCCACAACGCTAATCTGTAAAGGCCAAGGTCAGGCGCTTCTGAGATGCTGTCTAGCCATCACTGATAAAGTCTGGAGGACTAATTAAACAGGGGGCAAACAGGAGGCTTGTGTGTGTGTGTGTGTGTGTGTGTGTGTGTGTGTGTGTGTGTGTGTGTGTGTGTGTGTGTGTGTGTGTGT
>JBBPDE010000034.1:436183-448830 GCA_037974605.1 Nannopetersius ansorgii | reverse complement strand
CGTCCCCCGGAAATCCGATAAAATTCAACCAATCAGAGACGACTTCCACATTCCTGAAGTGTTTCCAGTTAAGTGTACCCTATGCATCAGACGTTTAGCCAACGTTCCGTGGGCATGAAGTCTGAGGCTGAGACTACTCCTTCAGTAATGAGTCCTGGTGTAGAACTGCAGCTGCTGTTGTCTGTTCCTAACAACTGACTAGAAAATGGTGAAGCTACATTTCTAGAACATAGTGTGACTGTTTTTAAAAGTGTCCCTACTCGTTATAAACTAATTAAGGTAGTAGTTAACATGATGGAGCTCACTTGCTTGTATCTACCTAGGTCCCACAGGGAAACCACCCTTTTTAAAATAATTTGTTGTTATGACATTTTACCCCTTTTGTTTTCAACCAAGCATAATTATTTTATTCCACATATGGGCTTATTTTTATTCCCAGAATGCATTAGGTCTTTTCTGATGACCTCATCTGCACAGAGAAATGAATGTAGTCTGACATCTCAATTTAATTCCGCTGTATTTTATGGACACTTATTACTGTGTCAGTGTTCCTTTCTGTTTCTTGCTCCTACTTATTTATACTTCTGCGGCAGCTTCATGTGGCTGAACATATTGCATGGTGTTTGATTCACTGGGGCTTAAATTAACCCCAAACTGTGACTGCAACACTTAGCAAATGAGCTCACAAATTAAATCAGGCTGATGAGCAGAGCATGGACGTATAAAATCCTGCAAAAACAGTAATTGTAAGATGACATTATGATTTGTTGAATAAGAATATTATATATAAATATATATATATATATATATATGTATATTGGTTCATTTCAGCACACATTGCTATAGACAATAATGGTGTTAGCTATATGTATTGAAATTGTGTGCTAAAATTTGCAATAAGTTTCATATTTAAGTATGTCCTCTGTAGAATGTGAACTTCCACCTGAAATAAAATAGACAAAACTTTATTTTATTGGGGGCGGTCAAATTTTTACACGCTCTTAGACTTCTGTGGTGGGCACGTGACGTTTGAAGGGGAGCTGGACGCGAAGCTTTCCATTACTATCACTCAGTTGATGTTAATTAAGTGCTTGTCTCCGCCCGCCTGGACTTGAGGCTCCATAATGGTGATTGCAGGCTGTTGGAGATGTGGCTGATCGAGTGGAGAGGGAGGGAAATAGGCGTGGTTTCAGAGCAGCATACGGACATATACATTTTGCCATGAAGGATGTAAAGAGGCACTCGAAACGCAAGCCTGTTGCCTTAAAAGGCGCTAATGAAAGAAAGCTGAGCATGAATCATTTCCTCTGTGTGTTCTCTGTCACTGCCACAGCTGAACACACCTTTTTAACAAAGAAACATCATGCTTTATTTACAGTATTATATATGCATGTGTGTATAATATGCAGTATTATATATATATATATATATATTTATATATGATGCTACCAGAAAATTAGTATATTTTCTCGAACTTGTCCTCATCAAGTGTCCGTATGGTGGCACACAGCATTTTTGTGTATAGAAGTCAAAGGAGGAGAGGGAGGGAAAGAATAAAAGAGGATGAGAGAGAGAGAGAAAAGGAGGGTGAAGATAAGAGAGTGAGTAGAGAAATGGAGGAGGGACAGAGTGCTGGCGTTTTGACAGTTTCAGATTAGCTTTGTGTTGGAATACATCGCCAGAGGACAGAGAGGGGTGGGGGTAAGCGGAGAGAGAGAGAAAAAGAGGGTGAGAGAGAGAAAGCGAGCCGGTTGTCCGAGGGAGAGATATCAGACTCCTATGGTGTCTGGACAGTGCATTCAACTATATTTCTGCCTCTCCCTCTCTTTTCAAGTTTTGTTCAATTGCCAACAGCCAGTCGTTTCAGTTCAGATGCGGGCGCTCCGCAGTGATGGATTTTACATCTTGGGGGGGGTTTTAATCACTTGTCATGCTCTTAAGCGTGGATTGCAGGAAAACTCGCCTTTTCTCGCCTCCATCAAGTTGAGGTAAGATTTCTTCCTTTTCTCTAATGATTCTTCTTCTGACGGTGAATAAAGTTGCCCAAATGGTTCTCAGCTTCATAAACCTTGAGCGTTTTCATCATGTGGAGATTCTTTAAACTTTACAAAGGTTTCTCACACTCGCATCTATTTTACAAGATTGGCTCTTTAACGAAGCATAAGTTTAAAGGTTTTTTAGGGAACCAAATGTCACTTCTGTGAACCATTTCGGCACCCTCATGGTTAAAGTATATAAACAGCAAAACAGTGGTTTGTCTAAGACAAAAAAAAAAGTTTCTCTTGTGTGCAAGTGTTCCTTTTGTGTCAAACTGTTGAAAAAGTCCATATTTGTTTTAGAAACCCATAAGGTATCAAAAGCAGTGGGCTTAAAAGTGACCACAGATGTTTATTACTGGCCTAAATTACAAAGGCAAATTAAAGGCAGAAATATGATGCAAGTTTCTCTTGGATGCAAGTATTTCCTTTCACATCAAACTGTTAATATAATTCTACATTTGCATAAGGAAGCCACCACATGTCATGTTAAAAGTGACCACATATGTTTACATCCATTAGTTAGCTTGACTTGCCTTGACTTGACTTGCCTTGACTTGACTTGCCTTGCCTATACTATTATTTTTCTTTTCCATAAAAAATCCCCAAATGGTTTGTTTTCCTCTAATCGGTGAACTCAAAAAAGTGAGCGAAAGCTAATGAGGTTAAACAGGATAGACTGGCAAGAGCTGATTAACGTGATTTCTTAAAAGGCCCAGAGACGTTTTCTCTGAGACAAAACTCTGACCTACAAACTAGGCTCAGCTTCAGCCAGAAGTGAGAGTTTCTTTTTATCTGAAAGGGCAGTGGAGTAAAGATTTGAAGCAGCATGATACTTGTGCAACAGGAAACTTAGCTTTTAACCTCCACCTGCAGAATCTGTGATTAACATGGCATGAGAAAGTCCAGTGCACACAATCTGCTCTTTAGGGGTACTCTGGGTGATTTACTGGGGGTGGTGTGTGTGTGTGCATACATACGTACATGCATACATACTTACATACAATATATATACGAACACTCGGTCACTTAAAATATTCGACCGAAAATGTCTTTTCTGTTTCTGTAACTAAAATACTGATGACCACAACCTGCACGCGCCAGATTGGATTAGAGTCAACATGTCTGCCGCGTAGGAGCATTGCGCTATATCTAAGAAAGAAACACGGAAAGCCGTTTGTAAAGTGAGCAATGTGGTGGACATTTTTGAAAAGGCAAGAAAGTTTTCCAGTGATTAAGGGTAATATATGGGCTGTGCCAGTCTTTGTTTTTAAAATTTTTTTAATGTTGTTATATCTTTCAGCAGTTTTTAAAGCACCTGTTCTGAATGCACTTTGTTCATGCACTTCATTCAGAATATTAAAATGTACTTGTTTTATGAGAAAAGATATTTAATTGCATAATATTTCATTATATTGTGCATTGCTTGAATGCTAAATAAATATTTTCATAGTTTTGTAATAGATCTATTCTTTGAACCATGAATATTAATTTATGAATATAATTTATGCAAGTACATGCAGTCCAAGCCATAATGGCAATATTACAAAAAATTGGTATAATCATTTCTTTGTGTTTCGGTTTTGTTTTTCGGTCAAGTGTTTCCTCATTCTCAGTTTTTGGTTTTGACCCACCCAAATAAAATACATTCGGTGCATCCCTAATAAATAAATAAATAAATAAAACAAAAACTGAAAAGTTGTCAACCGCCATTAAAAGAACAACAAGCCTGGTGCAGCATGTAGCATATGACTGCTCTGTATCTTGTCCTCATATTTTAGTGTGAAAATGAGCGTCTTTGAATGTCCTTCAGGAAGACTGTAGAACTATTCCTTTTAAGACTGGAGTTAAAAATACAAGTAAGTCTGGGTCTTCATAAGCTAAAGATAAAGGGGTGGCTTAAGACTTTTGCACTGTACTGTACTTTTTCCACAAATGTGGACTGCTCGCAAACGTAGCTTTAGGGAAATTAAGTCAGAAGGAGGCATGAACAGGGGCTTTAAATGACTGAGGGTCAGTCTCAGAGGGATTCAGAGATTTTCTTTTGCCCTTGAGCGTCACCAGCTGAAACGCATCTTGCTGGAGTCACAGTTACAATCATGTCGGCTATCGAGTGCATTTAGGAGCATGGCAGGACCGTCCCTGAATTTCAATGACCACTTCGTTGTGCAGTAATAGACATTAGCTGTGCTCGGAATGGTTGCTGGAGCACATTATGGAGAAATGTATTCCATTGCGTGCTTCAGATGATGACTCACTACTTACTGAGGTTCTGGCCAGACCGTTCCACCACGAGTATCAACAGGACATTGGAGCCTGCCACGCAGCAGCAGATGCATCCTTTTAAAAAAAAAAATTGAAATGGTTGAATTTTAAATTGAATGGTTTCATTTGTAAACATAATTTGCACATTTAATATTCACAATTGAAAGCAATTTCATTATCCAGTCAACAAGAATGATGAACAAGGATGCGTTATTTGCTTTTTACCAACGAGGCTGATGAAGCGTATGGGGGAAGGGTTACAGTCCTACAAATTATTCTGCTGAAGAAAAAAAAAGACCAGCTAAATGTGGTGCCACCCTGTCAGGCTGGGGAAACAGTAAAGCAGCCATTAGACCCAGCAGGGTTCTGGGTAACAGCTAAATGACATATGGTGCACACAGCTGGATTGCTGTAATACTCTCATACACAGCATCTAAATAATAATTTCCCCATGTGTGATTCAACCCTTTCCTCAAATGTATCCAGTGGCACAAATATGGTAAATGCTGTTACTATTGTACTTGTACTAGAATGCAAAAATGCAATAGTACAATGGCTTCACTGAACTGGACATAGACAAGATAACTGAGCTGTTGTGTAGCATACTGTACCATTTTGGTGAATGAGTGGTCACTGATTTAAGACCAACCGCTACAGACCAAGTGACGGATGATGGCTTAGCAAACCACAAAAATATATATATATATTTTGTTAATAATTGTTTTTGGTTTGTTGAATGTCAAAAATATTGAGGGTTTACTATGACCCTGACCAACTGCTGGTTTTAACCCAGTGTTTACAGTAGATTTACCATTAGTGGATGTCTGTATTCATGAATGTAAAGTATGTGGAAGAGCAACAGCTTGATGGGGAATGGAACACTTAGTCTTTTTCTGAGTCATCCTCTTAACAATGTCCACTATTTGCTCTTTAATTTTCATTCCATTCCTTTGTGAATGAATGTGTGACCGAACATGTTAGCTTGCGTCAAACTAAACCAGGCTTAATTATATATTACAGGTGGTGATTGTGAATGAAATGACCATTTTCGGTGGCCAGAGGTTTCAGAACCTCAAGCGGATGGACGATATGTAGGGTTCCCCTGTCCCTAAGGCAGTAAACACCAGTGGGACACCAGATCCCAAAGAATGTTGTCCCAAAGTGGTAACAATGAACAAGATGAGACAAATGAAGCTGGCGTTTTCCAGCAGAACCTGACCAAGAGAAAAGAGCTGGGCAAGAAGAGAGCCCAGAGTCCCAACATTAGACGTGGCCTGCGCAAAAAGATCCAGAAATGTCTGCAGGGTCCAGAGGAGCACAACTCTTATGACCTCCAGTACACCAAAGCAGGAATGGAGAAAGACATGTTCATCGGTGGAACAAATGAAGAACCCTGTAGCCATGAGAATTATCTCACTTCTCCGCCGAATGCTGAAAGTGATGTTAAAGTTGGAAAAAAGCACCTGGTTGGGAGGACGGAATTAAACAGGCAAAGTGCTCTCCGGATTCCACGTCACACCGGCAGCCCTGTGCTAAATTATGGAGACTTGGCTAATTCAGCCTGTATGGACAAAAGATACAAGATGGAAGAGATGCAAATACCTGGGAAACATGAAGAGGAAGATAGGAAAAGCAAGGAAAGATGCTCCAGCACCATAGTGGAGCATATCTTGAAAGAGCTTCAGGGAATTAATAAAATTCAGGAGGAAATCTCTGACCTGAGGCAGTACCTGACATCAGTGAGTGGCTCCGTGGATGAGGTTTCGTGCTGTGTGGATGCTGTGCTGATGGAAATCGAGGAGCTCTATTCGGGTGGTGCCTCTGGTCATCCTTCTCCTCAAAGACTAATGACTCCTCACAGGAGCTTAGGCAAACAGAAACCAGTGGCGGACGGTCAGAAAAACAAAAGTCCTTTATTAAAGAAGCCTGTGAAGTCTGAAAGGAATGCAACGCCAAGGAAATCCAAATTGCATGATTATGAGATTTCTGACCACCCAGATGAATCGTCTTGCAGGGTCCATCATTCCAACTACCCACATTGTGATTGGCTTTATGTCCAGGAATTTCCAAGCACTAGTTCTTTATCCTCAGGTCACAGTTCTAAGAGTAGAGGCCAAGAATGTAGTAGTCATTCAAGAGAAGATGACCCACAAAGGGGTCAATGGGATACTTTAGGCATGCCTCCAAGCACGAGTGGAGAGGGAGGGTGGAGTGGAGACACAGGGTGGAGTGAAGATGAGGTGGAAGATGTCCGACAACGGGATACCTGGTGTAGGTACAATGGTGGAGAGACTAGCAGTACTCCAGGGCACTCTTCCCAAAGTAGTTCTGAGCACCTGTCCTTACTGTTTGGTCACCAATACAGCTCCTTATCCAGCTTGTCCAGTGCAGCAGACTGGAGGCATCCCAGGAAACAGGCCGTGCCTGATGTAGATTGTGATTGCACACCAAATTGTCCATATTCTCGGAGTTCAGGATACCACACCATGGATCCATATGCAGATGAGCTGTGTAGCGGCCCGTCCAGAAGCCTTAGTTGTTCCACTATGGGACTCACTGATTATGGACTGACTGATGATGATGGATGCCAGGACTTGCACTCTTCTTGTGAACACTGCCTTGGACACGTTGATGTGGATTCTGGAGATAGCACAGAAAGAGTATGGCCTGAGAGAGGTCACACAAATATGTCTGATGTACAGTGTGGTGCGGAATACTCTGAGAACACTGATACAGACTGTGCCCCGCCACCCAATGTTGGGATTGATGTGGTGAAGATTAGCCAAACAATGCTCACCTTTCGATCTGCTCTTCGTGGGGCTCTGAAAAGACTTGAGGTGGCTGATCCTCACTGTCCAGATGAGAATATGTCAGATATAGGCTCCACTCCCGACAAGCATTCAGAAGACCCTCTGGATGTTGACTCAACTGTGGATGGATCTGATTCTGATCATTTTTTGCCATCAAGCTGTGAAACCTTAGACCTAAGTTTGTCACCTCCAAAGAGAGGTGGTACCCGTTTCCATGGAGAACATGAGCTTAATAACCTACAATTACAGCCGTGTGACTCCCAATTGTTTGATCCCGAAGGATTCACCTCTGGCACACCATCGGCATCTTGTACCCCAACCGAATACTTCTCAATGGACCATTCAGTCAGTGCAGAAGAACACCTGTCTGAACAGGAGTTTTCCCATGTGGACGGTTCTTCTGAAATCAACTTAGAGAAGAAGATCCCAAGTTCTGAGACTGTGGAAAATTGTCCTGAGGAGATGCCTCTTACAGAAATGCCTCGCATTGCCTGTGAAGGCATCGAGCCAAGGTCTCTGGGCACAGTCTTTGAAGCAAAGATTGAGGTAAATCAGGTAGAGGCTCAGGTAGACCCAGACCGTGACGACCTTGAACAACTAGACCCTCACCACCAGAAGTGCCTGGCCAATATCCAGCGTGTTCTCAAAGAACAGAAACAAAGACACAAACTGTCTAGGATTTCTAGTGGGTCAAAGCATACTTTTTCTGTGGAAGAATTCAATCCAGGTATAACTTGCATGAATGTAGGGGGACACATTGAGAGAATGCTTTTTGCTGATGAACCTTTGTACTTAACATGCCTGTTTTTATTTTAATTTGTTTTCCAGAGGAAAGCAGAGAGGATGAGCAGGTCACTTTAAAATATTTTAGTCTTTTTTTTTTTCACATTTGCTCTTTTTTACTGAAGTCTTAACTTCTACCCTGTCCTGTTTTCAGACGCTCATAACTAAATGCATGCTCTCCACCACTGCATGTGATTGGAACAGAAAATTGTCTCATTTACAGTCATTGTGTGACATGAACCCATTATTGTAACCCTGTCATTCATAAATAAGAAATGTACTTGTATTGTTCAAATAAATTAGGGTCTTATCATAATTAGAAAATATTCATGTTGCACTGTCTGCGTTTTGTTTCTTCTCTGTTGTTCAGTCTTTTAAACTGCTTCAGTCCTCTAGTTATCATTTTTTTTTAATCCATTTGAAATGCCAGCCTTATTCTTGCAGCACGGTTGCCTCATATGAGTGTTTCAAAGTGTTGAGCACTACAGTGGAAGGCCCTTTGGGCATTATGTTACCATGCTGTACCTCCATTTGTCTGCTCCATTTGTTCTGAGGCTGGACGTTTAAGCCATTGATCAGATTGTGCAGAGGCCCAGCCCTTAAGTGTTGTGTTTTTAATTCTTGATGAAGCAGAAGTATTTGATACTTGCTTGTGATTTAAGTGTGTAAACATAAAGATCAAAGCAACAAACAGTTACATACATCATAGTTGTCTGCCACTGGCCCAATGTCTTTACAGTTTTTTCAATGAAAAACTTTTTAAGTCTATATTAAAGGTATTTCTCTTGCATATCTTTATGTACTTTATAGGCGATAGTACTTCCATATGTACTCTGTAGGTAATAGCATTCTATATGTACTTTATAGATGATAGTGTTTCTATGTGTCCTATTAAGGTATTAGTATTTCTATATGTACCTCTATATGTGATAGTATTTTTAAATGTACTCTATAGGTAACAGTATTTCTGTATGTGCTTTGTTAGGTACTCTGTTGATAAAATGTATAGACATTGTGCATGATAAATTCAAGTTGTGTTTCCAGTGTACATATGCTGTTCAAGCACCCATTTTCATGCCAAATTCACATTTCATAATTCAATATTGAAATGTGAATTTTAGCGTATGATCATTTCAAGATTTTAAGTATTGCCTCATATTAGGCTTAAGTTTTTGTTGTTGTCTTATTTTGCACTCATTTTGTGTGTGTGTGCGTGTGTGTGTTTGCAGATACTGCATTTTCTATATATGTAGAACTACAATTGGGAAAGTACATTGGTCTCTTAAAATTCTTTAACTTCTAACTACTGAGTGAAAGTGGTGAAACTCAACCAGTCCTGTCTGTCATTTAACTTTGGTCTTTTTCAGTCAAAGTGTTTTCTAAAAAAAAATTGGCTTCACTCTTACCTTCCTTCTACAAATATTTCAAAATACACTCATTTTTTTTTATTATTTATTATTATTATTATTATTAATAGGGTCGCCAGAATGGAGATAATTCCAGACATGCCTGGATCAAGGCAGGGTGAGTCACTTTAAATAAATCATTGTATATTTTAAAATTATCATAAAACTAATTAGAAACTTCCACTATTGAGATATCTAAGCATTTGATTAAGGATTAGTGTTTGTTTTAAGTGCGATTAGATAGCTCTGAACCGCATTGGCCATGAGTGGTCAGGAACTGGCCAGTAAAGGTTGTGAAAAGCATTCTTAAGTGAATGCATGAGTACCATGTCAAAATCAAGCTAAATTAGGTTTATTAAGTGATTAAAACATTTTCCTTGTTTGTGTGATGCTGTGGTGTGAATTATTTGGTTGTTTAATCAAAATTAAGCATTTTAAAGATATGGAATTTGGCTGATTAGAGAAAAATCTGTATCTGAGATCTGTAATACTTTGAAGATCTAAATGAAGATATAAACAGTTTTTTTTTACTCCAGTACTTTTTTGGAAAAGTATTGGAGCAAAAGTAGAATAATTTCGTTTTAATGTTACTTCATAAAAGTTCAAATTAATAAAAATGATACTTACACACAGTAACAAAGTGTTATTACAAGTTTTAGATCTAGTACATGTAGTCAGGTGTGATATATAAGGGGTCTTGGTGGTCCGAGACGCCCAATTGAGACTTGAGGCCGCCCGAAAATCAATACAGGAAAATCTAGGGTCAAAAATAACCACTCATTGTAGTGTATATTCGACTAGAAGTGCTGAATAAGGTTCAGAAACGGAAGTTTATGATGGTGATTTCCATATCTGTTATCCACAGAAGTGGGAGTGGCTTGTTTGGGATTGACAGCATGCCGGATTTACGGAAGAGGAAACCAATCCCGCTTGTTAGCGATGTGGTGGGTATACCTGTACATTTCTCTGTCTAGGACCAGGCAACACACCTGTTTGTTGTGTCGTTTCTTTTAAGAAAGTATTTTACAAATATTTGCAATCTCTGACTCATTTGAGCTGCATTTGAGTGCTTCTTGGGTAATTAGGATAATGACAATCCCTTTTTAAAGGTAAACTCATTCATATTTTATCCTATCATAAGTTATTTTTAGCCTCAGACATAGACATTTTTGTATTTTTTTTGTTTTATACTTTCTCATTAAATAATATTACATAAATATATGTAAATATATGTAAATATACTTATATATTTATGTGCATGCATTTATATGAATATGTAAGGGTGCGTGTATATATATTTTGTATGTTTGTGGTAAGGTGTATGTAAGGTGTAGGTTTGTTAAGCCAACCCAAATGTCCATACAAAAGAAGTTTTGTTTATTTTAACATCAATTACTAAATCGGAACATTCTGATAGTGTCCGTGTTAACCTATCTGGACCATAACTAATCCATAAAAAAAGACACTGTTTGTGGGTCCAGGCTTCCATTTTATTTTCCTATAACTTAGCAATATTCCAGCCAGTTTGGCTCATTTTCCATATAATTCTGAGTGCTAAGCTTTGGGATGTAAGCCTGAGAATTGGTGGGGTTAAGCACTCATGGCCCCCTAGGCTGATAAAAGCAATTCTGTAAAATCACTTTTTGGACAACATTGAAATAAACCTCTGCACTTCTCTTGAATGCCTTCACTCAATGTACTCAGGCGATGGTAAGTCTAATGAACCACTATCTTTGCAGATACTGGCACTGGCCACTGTTTATGCTAAGCAGGAATGGGTGGTTGTGAATTTGCGGAATTCGTGCTGCCCCATTCCAGTAACATGCAAATACAAGTTCTGTAAAAACTTTGACGTTCTGCAACGTTTGGTTCTCTTCAAAATCTGTCTGAGGTGACTCATTGGCAGGACATAACTTGGAATCGCTCTGTGTGTGTTTGCTCATGTATTTGCATGTGTACTTAGCATAAAGATACAGAAGTTATTGTTCACCCTCCCAGCCACTGGTTCATTTTGGTTTTGGTCTTGGTTTACCACCCTCCTGCTTTGTTTGTACATTCCTGGAGGCCATCACCTCCACAGCAGCTTCACAGCAAGCTTTTTGATGGCCCTATAGATCAGCTTTCCTTGATTAGACACCATTTCCCACTTCCTTAATCAGCAGATATTCAGGATTTAGTAATCCTGAGCATCAGCCTGCCAGTGATGGCTCAATCCCCTACCCTTGTACTATTTTTGAGTTTCCCAGCACACCAGTTGCCCTGACTAGTATCAGTGAGCTTCCATCATTTTGGTTCAGATCCTGATCCATCTAGTAGCTGAAGGTTCTTTTTTGGCTTGGAGTTTATTTATTTATTTAATTATTATTTATTATCATTGCATTTAGTCTTTTTGCACCCCTGGAGAATGTGCTGAGCATGTTGGGAATTGTGTTTTCTTGGCATGGACTAATATCTTTCCTCTGTGGCACAGTCGCTGGTCCAGGCCAGAAAAGCAGGTATCGCGTCTGCCATGGCCTCTCGATCGTCCATCAAAGATGAGGAGCTGGTAAGAAAGATGCTGAAGGTCCCAAGACCTTCTATAGATAAGATATTCATTGATTTAAGTCAGAAAATGTCAAGTATTACTTTCCATGATCGGGCTACATGCCAGCCGTAGGAGGCTACAGTTGCTATTTGCCTTGAAATATATTACAAACTGGTAAATCAAAAATAAAACTTCTCTGACAGCCAGAAACACTCATCAGCAACTGTAATAAAGACTCTAAAAACAAAAACTTAAACTTATCTCTATTTATATAATATATTTACTCACACTTTATTCAATTCATCATTTAGTTCATCAGTTCATATCTGCTCGTTTAATCTCCTCTCTCTTCTTTCTCTGGCCTGCAGAAGAGTCACGTATATAAGAAGACTCTGCAGGCTCTGATCTACCCCATCTCCTGCACCACGCCCCATAACTTTGAAGTTTGGACGGCCACCACCCCCACCTACTGCTATGAGTGCGAGGGGCTGCTGTGGGGCATTGCCCGGCAAGGCATGCGCTGCACCGAATGTGGGGTCAAATGTCATGAGAAGTGTCAGGAGCTGCTTAATGCAGACTGTCTGCAGCGTGAGTATGGCCAATAGGGGCAGTAAAGCAATATTCACCAACCTCACTTCCATTGTAAACGGAATGCATCAAGGACCATCAAGTTTCTGTCCTGATACGGTGGAGGTAGCTCAGTGGGTAGGATACTTGCCTCCGGACCAAAAGGTCATGGGTTCGATTCCTACCTTGAGCACCACCACTGGGTCCCTGAGCAAGACCCTTAACCCTAAGTTGCTCCAGGGAGAGACTGCCCCCT
>JBBPDE010000034.1:415192-430771 GCA_037974605.1 Nannopetersius ansorgii | reverse complement strand
ATCATAGCTTGTGTAGTATAGACCCAGCTCCCAACCCAACTTTGTGAATAGATTAACGCCGATATTTTTTTTATCGCGCGATAAGAGTTAACGGCCCAGCACTAATATATATATATACATATACACGGAGCAAAAGTCTTAAGACAATTATATTTAAAACCTGTTTAGCTAGGCAGTATGTTTTCAAAAGGTACAATTAACTCACAAAACGTATTTTGATATTAATGAATGCTTTCTTATTTGTATTTTTTCTAATGTTCACACATTTCTGTGTATGGGTGTATATATATATGTACACACACATATGCTGGTGTTCCATTCACTGCACACTTCATCCAGTCAATACACAGATATCAAGCTTTTTGCTTTTTTTGACGCAAAACACACACAACTGCCCTTTCAGCCCACAATGGTTTAGCCCCGCCCACTCACACTAAAGTCATAAGGAGTGTGGTCATTTAAATAAATCAGTGTTAATGAATTATGTTTGTGTGTGTGTGTGTGTGTGTGTGTGTGTGTGTGCGTGTGTGTGTGTGTGTGTGTGTGTGTTATAGCAGGCTACCTGCAACAGAGACCCTGAATTGGACAGGTGCTCCCCTGGCCTGCAGTACCTAGAGCGGGTGTGCCGGATGCTAGAGGAAATCGCTCGGTTACAGCAGCAGAACCAAAACCTTCAGTGGAAAATGGACACCATCTGCAGCCAGAGTGAGGTGAGAGAGTCTTCTTCAGTTTAATAATATTGTTTAGCTGCAGCTTGTAACGATTCCTGGTCACCTCAGAAGTATCTGAAGGAAAAGTAGATTGCATATGAGAGTGTGTGGACTCCTCTGGTGTTACCACGGGAGATGGTTCCCCTTTGCTTCAGTAAAAGCCTCTAATTATCTGGGAAAGCTTTGGCTGGAGCATTGCTATAAGGATGTGACTGCACAAGAGCACTACTGTTCCCAGATTATTTCTAAGATCACAAACAGCACTTATAAATTAGAAGTGGAGATACAGGGTTGCAATACTGCTCAGCAGGATATACTGATATAGTGGCAGGAGGTATCAGTATTTTCCCTGTTTTCTTGTATATGTTGTTTACCTTTAATGTGTGGTAAATCTTTCTGTGTCGTGGCTTCCAAATGATAGAATTCCCTCCCTCAGAATATTTGCCATGCTTCCTTACTTACTTCTTTTAAAAGTAAATTTAAAACATATCTTTTTTCTTCCTTTTCTCTTACCTCTTGATTCTGATCTATTTGTTATTTCCTAGAACTGTAATCCGTGTTTGTTATAATTTGGACTGTTTAATGTTTTTATTTATTAACTACTAATGGCTCTCATAACAAGTCATAAAAGACCCTGATCCATGTATCACTACAGAACAGTATGTAATGTAATATGTTTAGTTCATGTGGAAGATATATACACACTTGAATCAAAGTAAATATATGTGCTACTTTAACTTTACCAGTGCAAAAACATACCTGACATACCTTCCATTCAGTCTCCTTGATCAGACTAAGGCCTCAAGAACCTGTTTACTGTTGTGAGATATTCTATCTAACCCTCACTATCTAGAGTTCCTCACGAAAGATCAGGTTACTGTTTCAGTCTCAGTTCCTCCTTCCTCTTGTCATCTCAGGTAGATTTTTCTCACCACTGTTTCCTTCATTGGGTTCATTAGGAGGTCCGTGCAGTGGCCAGAAAGTGTCCATTATGAAAAGTGCTGCTCAAATACACTGATTTATTAGTCCAAACAAGGCTTCTTTTTTTACTCCCTGTGTCTGTGACAGGATAAGGGGCACATAAATGATGGGATATGTAACACCACACATGTGGTAGGTTGTAAAATTATGGAGTATACTTGACCCCATATATGGTTTAAAATTATGGGCTGTTACAATCCCATATAAGATAAGGTAAACCTTTATTACTCCCACAAGTGGGAAATTTGCATTGTCATTGAAGAAAGTTGACAAAAGCAAAAAAAAAGAAAAGCAATGGAATATAATAAAAATATAAATGTGCACTATACAATTTGGAAATATAAAAATAGGATCAAATACAAATATGTGTATTGTAAAACTATATTCTTAGATTTAACTATATTTATGGAGTAAATTGTAAGCTTGTTTGGTATATATAACCTAATTTATGGGGTAAGTTAATTATGGGGTATATATAACGTCATGCAAGGGTACGTTGTAAAATTATTGGGTGTATACAGCCCCATATATATTTACTTTACTAAGTTGGAAAATTGTGGGGTATGTTGTGAGATCTGCATTTCGGTGGTAAAAGTATTCAAAAATGCTAGATTCTCAAAATAATACATATGCTTTCATTGGTATCACAAAATGTGTTAAGGTGGGCTCCACTTGCCTCTGGGCAGCACTTCTGTTCTTGTCTACATGCACACTAGTATTTTAAAGAAAATAGCTTTTGGCCCTTTCATCCACAAGCAAGTGAAGTTTCAGGACAACTCCTTTCAGGGTGAAGATTTTCTATGTTGACAGAAAAACTGAGTTTTGGTTTTGTAACGTCACCGTGTGGCTCTTACCTGCTTTAATGTCAGGGTTTGCGTCAGTTTCTATTGGATTCTCCCTTAGTTAACATGCTAACAGGACTTTTATACACATCTCCAGTTCCTTTCCCACTGCAAGGGTCTGAGTGTGGGATCATTGTTACATCGAACACCTTCTTCGGGCTCTGTCCCAGTAGTGGAATAAAGCTCTCTTTTTGGACCCCACAGCCTCCTAAATATATCAGATCTGACAAGTATGTGGGTCCACTGGACCATAAGATCAGTCCAAATCAGGGAAAGTGGACAGGAAGGGACATTTTCTTCGAATGCAGCCACAGATCCCACCACCAATATTGTGGCTTTGGCTGAGACACTTGTTAGCCTGTGGGAACATAACCTTGTAAGGGCTTCTGTTTGGCCAGCATGGCTTTATGGTTGGTTTGGCATGCTCCAAACAGTGTGTTTTTATGTTGTCACAAAGAATGAAAGAGGAAACCACCTGTTTTTAAGAATCCCCCATGTGAAATAGGCCTGAAAGTTTCATCATGTGTGGTGTTAGTTCAGGAAGTGCTGCTAAGGCAGTCAGTTTTTGTTAATCTGAATTATTTGCTTCCTTCACAGAGTTTCGAAGTCGCTAACAGTGTTAACAAAAGACCCAAAGTCATGC
Source organism: Nannopetersius ansorgii (assembly GCA_037974605.1). Lineage (NCBI taxonomy): Eukaryota > Metazoa > Chordata > Actinopteri > Characiformes > Alestidae > Nannopetersius > Nannopetersius ansorgii. Next base: position 427,595 of record JBBPDE010000034.1, on the reverse strand, counting down.
GTCTTGAGGACCAGTCTGGCCTATCTGCTCATGGCTTCCGCCGCAGAACCGTCTCTGACACATGGGCCTTTCTCAGAAATCGCAGTAAGTCTGCATAGTTTTTGTCTATCACAGTAATAGTTACAGTAATTTAGAAGTATTTCTCATGCTTGAGCTTAATGACACAGTAAATGACATGATTTTATGATCTTCACTGTAGATTATCTGTAGATTGGTGCTCTAGAGTGCCAGTCACTTTAGCACAGACTGTATATCCCCTGATTCTGTTTTCTATAAGGCTGATGTGCTGGGTTGGGTTTTGCTTTCTGCAGGAAAACCTAAAGTCTCTCAAAATGAGTACAAGTCTACAGAAATTCTCCTGGAAGAGCCTAATGGCTTCGTGGAGCCGGTAAGAGGAAAGCACAACACAAGACAGTTTGTTTCTAAGGAAATAAAACTGGGAAAAACCTGTTCGGTCTGTGTTAATCCTGCAACATTTGGCAACATGTTGCAACAAGAGATCGGGACTGGGTGTAACATTACCACTGAAATACAGTTTGATTTGCAGAGAACATTCACTAAGCTTTGTTTTCCAGTAATCCACTTTAATACCTGTTTGGAAGGCTTCCAAACTGTGAGAAAACCTCACACGTTTATCACATGAAACAAACACCAAACTAATATCATAACTGGCTGTGAACAGGCTCGGGGACAGTTATCAAAACCCTTAATGAAATGCGGTCTTGAATGCGGTGACATGGTTACCATTTATCTGTTTGCCTAAGGAGAGAGCGGAAAGAGAAGAGAAGGCGGCGAAAGGCCTGAAGCAGAAGATGAGCTCACTACGAAAGAACGAGAAGCTAAACCACTCCAGGAACGGCAGGTGAGACTTTGGCACATTGAGATAACAGATGTCTGGTAGTCACATACCATTGGCTTTAGAGTGGGCAAAATGCATGCCACTGAATTTATTCAGTTTTGGCCTTATGTTATAATGGAAGTCTGTCTGTCTGTCCATCTATAAAATATATATATATATATAAAATAGATTGTAGATTGATGATTGATGTGTATACATATATATACACACATACACACACACACACACACACACACAGCTTTATCTGTAGCATTAAGTAAATAATGTGTTAATGCGATAATAATGCATCCCACACCCACAATGTGCAATTTCTTATTGTGTGCTGTATAGAGAACAACTATTTTTGTTACTAGTAAACTAATTCAGCAGTAATTTATCTCTCCTACTGACCATGGAATTAGCGTGTCTAGAATAGTGCATTTTGTATTTTCAATGTATTTTCTGAAGAACTTTATTTAAACTTGATATTATATTTCTTATTGGCATTGTCTCTATGACCGTGTGTGTATATGCAGTCATAACATAAGCAATTTCCTCCAGGATCAATAAAGATTTCTGGTTCTAAAGTTTATGGCATGTTTGTCAATGTTACGTTGCAGGTTTAAATAAAGCCTTCGGTTCCCTCCACATTAACAAACTCAGAGTAGTGTGAAGCTTAAAAATGCTATAAATGACTGTGGCTATCAAATTTCAATGATACATTTAAACCTCATTTTGTCTCCCTCCAGCTTACATGGTGAGAAGTCAGTGCTAAGAATTTTCAGGAACAGGAGAAAGACAACACGCACCTGATAAAAATCGCAACCATACCTGGACAAGAACATCATAAGGAAGAAAATGACATAGAAAGTGATGCATTATAATGGATTTGCACTGCATTGTAGTGGCTGCTCATTCCAGATGAGCATCTTCAGTTAATTCTAAAGCTAAGGCTAACTCAGTGGTAGTGGAAAGTGGTAGTCCAGACTAGTCTAAACCTGTGTCCAGCAGGATTGCCCAATTGTGTACAATAGTGGTGTTACAGCATAGCGTTCATGTTGCATTATGCATTCTAAGCCGAGTTTTAGAGCTCTGGTTAGGTGAGGAAAGAGTTTGGTTGGTGGTACAGACTGGATTTAGCCAGTTTAGTCCAGTCCTGAATGTCATCTTTACTTCTTCTATGAGTAACTTCTCCTATTTTTTAAGATTCTGTGTTGAACAGGATGTGTTAATATTGTAACTTTAAAATGATTATGTCCTGTGAATATATATATATTTGTGTACATATATGTTTGTTTGTGTATATACAGACTACTATGCAAAGTTCTTAGGCAACACCAATGAAAAGAATATTATAAAATATTATTATTCAAATTTATATACTAAATAAAAGTACTAAAGAAAACTGACAGGAATAACAAATATCATTACACAGTAAATTAATTTTATGTTCAGTATATCAGTGTGTTTGTCTTGTGGGAGTCCAGTATTACTTGTAGTTTCCTTCAAAACCCTGGTTTGACTAAATCAGACCTTCATTAAATTAAATCAAAATCTGCTGATGAAATTTCACAAACCCAAACTCCTCCACAGCTCGGACAACTACTTTTTTACAAACAAAACAAAGCTTCATACTTTTTACCGCTTTCTTGTTAGTTTGCATTTATTCTAATGTTTGCTAGCAGACAATTCTTCACACCCTGAGATAAAAAAAAAGTTTTCATGTGTGCCTAAGTTGTCATATGGCTTTATGGATGCTGTAAACCCTTAGCAAAAAGTAGTATATTTGAAGTTCAATTTATTAAGTATGCTTGAGTATAAGTATAGCAAGTATACGGACCATGTACTTGTAGTGTACTAGAAAGTATACTAATTTAAGACTAAATTGGAACATATTTAAATTTATAAAAGTATACTTTAAGTATACTTTATACTTTATAATGTCCTTTTAAGTTTACAAAAGTACTTTATATAATTTCTTTATACTTATCACTATGTATACTTCACTGTAGTATTCTTAAGTATATAAATATAGTATATAAAAACCAAGTGTACTCAGTTTTAGTATAAAATAAGTATACTTGTAGTAAGAATACTTGTACTTTTTTGCTAAGGGAAGAAAATACAGATGCTGTAATATCTGGTTTTAGATGCATTCTTCAAATATAAACAGAATATATTTTGTTAATCTTTTTTTAATATTTTACATATTTGTATGGATAAGCCCTTCTGCTGCTAAAATGAGGACACAAAATAAAAGATTGGGCTATAGATGTTCTCTATCTAGAGCAGTGGTCTCCACCACCAAACCCGGTCCTGCAACACTTTCTCTAGCTAATGAACTTCTTCAGAAGTTCCTGATTGCCTGTAGAATTAGGTAAAGGGGAGGGTACAGGAAAGTAGATCTACAGGAGGAAGGCTGGTGACCACTGATCTAGAGTGTTTAAAGCTATAGTGTATGCGCACTTTTCTTATATTCCCTGAATAATCACTGTTCCTCATATTTCTGTATATCATTCAGTATTTTTCAAACTATTTATGTAAAGAACATGCAATTGTTGCATTTTATATGTACATAGCACTTTCAATGTCTTTACTCCCTGCACATGATTATTTTAGCATTTTTGGTTTGTCCCTGAACTGTGACCATTCATGTCAAAGTGAAAGTGACCCTTCATGTCATTTTAAGTAAAATGTTTTTTTTCTAGCATGCTCAAGGATGACTGGTTTGCCATTTGTTTGACTCAATTCATTTATTTGCTTTATTTTACCCAGGGGAGGGAGGGGAGGGGGGAGACAATGTCTCCTTGGCATTCCCATGTGAAGAGATGTCAATGACAAACACATCCAAACAAGAGAAACAGGGCTCGAGGGGTCAGTCAGTTCGTACATAAAATACATTTACTCTGATAATTCATTTATCTTGGCTCCTCGCACAAGTGTCTCTTTCACTTAAAAGTTCAGACAGCAACCGTCTGTGCTATTAGATCTATAGATACATCTGTGTGGGTTGAGACAGAGGGCTTTGGATTAGCAGACTGACGGCAAGGAGGGGTTGAGTTTTGGCATTTGGGCTCAAACAGCACCGCCCGATGGCCTGTTCCGGATCTAGTTGATGCTGCAAGAGGGAAAGCTTTGGAAAAGCAGGGTCACAGGGTGGTTGAGTTGTATGGTTTTGGCTCAAACAGCACCACCTTATGGCCTATTATTGTTTAATACTTTATAAGGTCCTACATGATGCTGCATCAGGAAGGTGTAGAGAAGGTCCTGGGAAGGGTGGTCTTGTTTTGGCTCAAACAGTGTCATCTGGTGATCTGTTTTGGATCCACCTGATGCCACAAGAAGAGAGCTTTGGAAAAGCAGGGTAACAAGGGTGGTTTAGTTCTGTTTCTGTGGTTTTGGCTCAAACAGTACCATCCGATAGCCTGTTCAGGATCTACATGATGCCGCAGGACGAGAGCGGGTTGGCAATGTGGCAGGTGCAGGCCGATTGGCAGTACTGGCGCACCGTCTGGTAGCAGCTGCGGTCGGCATCGCCTCCCCACTGCACTGGCCCTCCAGGATCGGATGGCAACCGGCTCAGGATGCTGGTGTTGATGGCCAGCGCGGCCAGGCCATAATCGGTGAAGAGGACGGTTTCGCGGCGGCACGTGGGGCAGGAGATAAACTTGTACTTGGGGCAAGACTCGTACAGGATCTGCAAGCACTCCTCGCACACTGAGTGCAGGCAAGAGAGGATCCGGGGGCGCTTGCCTGCAAAGTTGTACATGTGTCCACAAGTCGGGCAGTCCAGTGGTTCACATGGCATCACTGGCCCAGAGGATGTTGAGGAGGAAGAAGATGAAGTGGACGAGGAGCGAAGCACATACTGGTTCACAATTACATCGTCCATCTTGTAATGGAACTGGTGATAGCATATCTCTGTGGTGCTAGCTTTGCGTTGAGCTAGGTAGCTGGCTTCTCGACGCAAGACTGGTGCTGGAGGGGATACCAGGGGCCGGGGATTGACCACGGTGTTTCCATTGACCTCCAGGGACAAATCGCTGCAGGCTTGGTTGACAATGACCTCCCCTTCACCTCCTCCATCCCAGGCCACCCGTGGAGGAGGTGCAAAACGAGGCTGAGTGACTGGCACTGGGCACTCCCGTGGGAACTTCTCTGACTGGATGATCTTGACGGTATCCATTGGGATGGTCACAGGCTGGCGCCGCAAGCAGGACATTCGCTCTGAGAAGTAAAGGATGGTCTGTGCAGATGTTTCAGTGTATATATGTTGTGTCAGACTCACAGCCCTGTGGACAGTGTCTTCTTCAAGGTCAGTGGATGACACTCAGCCATTTGAGGGTACATAGGGACGGATGGTTTTGTCCATTGTCCTGTTGGAGTCCTTGCTGATCACACACGATTGAATATAGGTAATGATTGTCAGTCAACAGCTCAGGGTTGCTCCTGTCCTTCAGAAGGTAAAGTGAGCTGAAAGGCAGAGTTTGAAAGGTTGAGGACTTTGCAGTGTCCAGTAGTTTACAACGTTCAGTAGCTTCCAGTGTCTAAGACCTTGAAAGGTTCTATAGATTGTATTGTCCAGTAGTTTCAAAAATCTAGCAAACTCAGATGTCCAATAGATTGCAATTGAAATGTCCGGTAAACTTCCAGTGTTCTATTGATTGCAATGTCTAGCAGTTTGCAAGGTTCCTTTGAGACTAATGATTACTTCTGTGATTATAAATACAGTTTCTCTATGAGCAAAAATAATATTATAGATCCAGTTTTACAAATGAATGGCTGAACACAGCATAGCACATAATACTTTGCCACAAAGATAATTCTTAATATCCAAGTTAGTATAAACACTTACTTCATAGTGACACAGATACAAGAAGCACCTACATGAAAGAAGGAAACACAAGCTTATTCTGGTTGTGTTCTCACAGTCATTGAGGGGTTTCTAGAAGGAACTTTAACAGTTTGTGTTGTGGCACCACAAACACACTAATTACACAACGGACATGGCCTTCCTCCCACAGAGTTGAGCTCAAAGTCTTGATGACCAGGACTCCTGGGAGGTGATCAGCAGAGTTCTTCAGTCAAAGGAAAGATCTAGAAGGTCCAGCACTGCCTGGAATTCATCAGGTGTGTGTGTGACAGATTTGAGAGTGTCCCAGGAGTCTATCCAGATCTTCTCTGTTCCAGACTTGTTTCCCATGTAGGCTGGATGTGGAGTCTTTCAGGTTTTCTTCCTGGTGACAGAGACAAAAGAGGCCAGGTGATGCTTATGTAATAAAATGACAAGGCAATCTTTTTTTAGTTCCTGTGCCCACATCCCAAAGGAACCTGCTGCAATACACAGTGCTCAGATACAGTCAGATAAGAAAAGGTCAAATAAAACCCAAAATTTTGAGTCAACACTCATCCAAAGTTTGAGACACTGTCCTTTAATGAAGGGATAAAGCAGTGTTTACCATTCCTGGCCCAGAGCACAAACCCCGCCTATCTAGGGTCACAGAGAGATGAAAGACAAAATAAAAGAAACACCCTAGGCAGTTGCCAGTCCATTTACGTTTACGGCATTTATCAGACGCTTTTAACCAAAGCGACTTCCATTCCCTACCCCCCGCCCACACACACACACACACACATTTTTGACTTTCCCTTTCCAGTGCTCCCCAAAACAACCTGATTCTGCTAATCAACCAGTTTTCTCTGGATGATTTCTGGCGGTCAGGGGAGAGGGGGTGCCAGGGTGCCACCAAGACCAAATTTGGGAAGATGGGTAACATACTCTACATCAACAGATGGGCTACATTTCCAGTGGTCTTTTATTTGTGGGTTTGTCTCTTAATAAGGACAATATTGCAAACCCACAAAAAAAGACGTTTGGACCCTGCTCCTTAATATTGACTATAACTATGCCATAAGCCTGTCATAACAGATGTCATTTGATGTCATGAGCTGTTAGTTCAGTTTTATAACTGTACTGTGTTACCAGTACTGGTAATGACAAATGCTATAATGTTTGCTGTCATGGCAGTTTGTATCACATGCCAATGTTCTGATGTCATGACAAATCGTATCACATTCTAATGCTCTCACGTCACTTGTATCACATGCTATTGTTTCCTGTATACTCTAGCAAACCATCACCACATTAAGCATTGTTATTATCTGTAATGTAACATGTAACACTATTTTATTAATGGATCCAACCTGTCATAACAACTCATGACAGCATATAACATCTGCCCGTATGGCATTGATATGTAGCAGGATTCAAGTACTGTTATTTGTCATGAAAACATTTTCAGGTTAGTGTTGCCAAACTGCAGTTAGCTGGAATCATGCTCCACACTTCAAAAGCCAAAAAATCTGCAAAGACCAGCAGCCATCTGCGGTCCTGCAGGGGACCGAGGGCTACAGCAGGGAAAGAAACTGACCTTGCTCCAGGACAACCTGCTTTAGAGCCGCAGAATAGCTGCCTAATACCTTCGTGCCGTTTCCATGCTTTCTAATGGAGGCCCACTGACTGAACCACAAAATGGATGTTGGTGTGTAGGCTGGCAGTGAGTCAGCACACAGCACATGAACAAAAAACAGCTCACGAACAAAAGCAGTTTGTTCTGTGGTGTGACATGTAAGAGGTAGTCATCCATGAGAAATCTCTGAGAATGTGTGTGTGTGTGTGTGTGTGTGTGTGTGTGTGTGTGTGTGTGTGTGTGTGTGTGTGTGCGTGTGCGTGTGCGCCAAGGACAGGAAGCAGTAGGGAGAAATGACACATTTGCTGTGGTCCTCAGAATGAGGAGGAGGATGGAGAAATGGAGTGAGATAGATAGAGAGAGAGAGGTGACCTAGATGCTCTATGAGAGACGAGAAGAGAGAGAGAGCACTCTTTTAGTCAGAGATGCTATTTATGAGCTTTTTATCTCTCAGTTTCACAGCAACCCACCATGACCAGATTCATACACACACACACACACACACATCACCCACTTTAATGTGTGCTCACAACATGCCTGAATTTATCATTTGGTTTACTAAAACCACACCTGCATTCAGCCTGAGGAGCGAGGGTTAAGATGTCCAGTAAAATACAAACTAAAAGAAATGAAAGAAATAGCAGTTCTGTCAACAACACCTTCTCCAAGTGTCTGATTATTCTTCAGCTAAAGATTCTTCACTGTGTCTCCTTGCCTTGAGAGTTTAAACAGCATCTATTTGAGGTTTGTGTCTCCATCTATCCTTTGTGTCCTCTGTTGTTAAAGGAAGAACACTAACATCAAATTAGATCTTTTAAAAGGCTTTGGGGAAACAATGCTAAACTGGACACGAGTTGCTTGGACTATCTCTACCCACTATTTTATATAATCCTCTGCATTCCTTCAAAAATATATAGTATATGAACACAATTAATAACAGTGAATACAGACTGTCCTGTGATGGTGATGACCAGGGTCATGGTGGCGTAGTGGGTAGGATACTTGCCTCTAGACCAAGAGGTCAGGGGTTCGAATCCTACCTTCAGCACCACCACTGGGTCCCTGAGCAAAACCCTTAACCCCAAGTTGCTCCAGGGATGCTGCCCCCTGTAGGTAGGGAATGGAAGTCGCTTTGGTTAAAAGCGTCTGATAAATGCCGTAACCGTAAATGGACTGGCAACTGCCTAGGGTGTTTCTTTTAATTTGTCTTTCATCTCTCTGTGACCCTAGATAGGATGCACAGTTCAGATAATGGAATAGCAGATTGAATACAAATTCTTTTTTAATAGTTTTTGTTCTATGGCAACCACGCAACAGATCCAATCAATGAAAGGCCTCGTTGGACTGATTTTGGTCTTTTCTGAAGGATAGGCTAAATCTTTCACTTTGGGTTAGAATGGTTGTAAAATATCACTGTAATCACTGTAAGTATTTTGTTTATGCTAAGTTTCCTGTAGTATTTGTGTTTTGTACTGTACTGTGAGGCATCAGCTGACAAAGGGTGATGAACACATACCCACCCACACACACACAGACAGATTCAAACACACGTTAATGTCAAGCTAATTACACTCCACGCAGATTTCACAGGTGAAGTGTGGAGAGAGAACATTTGTTGTGAGGGAAAAACAACAGTAACACAAATTCCTACAGGCCTGGAAACTGGTACTTTAAAATAATGTTTTCAGCGAAAATGAAATCAGGGTTCAGAAACTGCAAAAAAATACACATTGGACGTGTTCTTAATATTTATTTTTTTTATTATGCCCTCTTCTGCAATGTGGACTTGATGGGTCCAAGTCTGATGCTGTTTTTGTTGCAGAGTGTCTGTTTTTCACAATCCAATCAAACCCTAATGAATACAGAAAAAGACTGCATTCTGATTTTAAATTCAGGGTGGCTTTAATGTTTGATATTTGTGCTAAACATTTTTACTGAAATGCTGAATTTATGCTGGATCAGATCTACACTTGATCTAGTGTACTGTACTGATAATTGTAGAGAAAGTAGTGATAGTTGAATCAGGCCCAGTACATACTGGGTGTGTTAAAAGTAGGACTACATGTGTCGACCTTAACTGGATGCACTTATGAATTAAAAACATCACACTTTGTGGTTTTAACTGGTTTGAAAGGATAAAGCTGATTTTACTCAAAATATTTTCTTGTTCAGTATTTCTCTCTGTGTTGCCTGCTCTGGCCAATCCTAGAGTGTGTGCCTTATGAGCCATCTGTCACTCATGTTCATTTCTGACTGCATTGCCATGGCAGCAGGGAGCTGCAAGGCAACTCCGGAAATAACCACAAGTGTAGGCGCACACACACACACTCACATACATACATATATACACACACACACACACACACAGATAACACATACACACACATACAAACACACACACAACACAGAACACAATATATTCACACAACACATGCAGACATATAAGCAAGTATCAAGTGAAATCAAACTGGCAATATTTTTATTATATTATGAATGTAACAAGGTTATTCAAACTATATTCTTTTGTCTGATGAAAAAAAATGACCACAGTAAAATGTCAACAACAAGAAATATTGTAAAAATGTCAACAAAAAGATTAGAATATTTAGCAATAGTCTACCAACGAGGGACCAATTAACTACATCTCATTCACTAAGACATTATTTTTCACAGTGTACACAACCCACACAGACACACACACACACGCACAGGCTGGTCAGCAGGCCTGAGATCCGGTGGAGCAAATGGCCCAGATAAGAGCACATCAGTGCTCTGCAAAAACAGCAGCTCAAATCTTATGTCTTTACATTTGACCTAAATTAGAGCCACTCTCTGTAAACACAGTGCTTTAAAACAGCACATAAACATTGGCGCCCCCCGTCCCTGAATGGAGAGCAAATAAAAGAGGGCTGTAAATGTTCCGCATATTTTAAACAGCTAAACAGGTTCTAGTGGAAAGCTTTCAGTCATCTCATACTGCCTCATTTGTGAATATCTGCCGGATAGATGGGTCTCCAGACTTGTTATCTATCCTTAAAGTTCATTACTGAACTGTGTGGATAGGTCACAGAATACACATCTAAAGAGCACTTAGTGTTGCAGGTCAGGTGAACTGGAGATAAATTGCCCCTAGCTGTGACTGTGTGTGTCTACGTATCTGGCCTGTGATGGACTGGTGACCTGTCCAGAGTGTTTCTCCACCTTTTGCCCTATGAGCATTCTCGTGACCCTGGTTAGGATAAGCAGCTCAGAAAATAGATCAATGGATCACCTGGTCCCTATAACGTAGGAGATAAACAACTGTCACAATGATCTGAACAAGCTAAGTACAGCCTACACACAGTAAAAGTAGTTTGAACACACTGTTGCACGTGTTAATCCAGCCTTTAAAATGAGCACAGATTAATGATGGCGAAATTAGATTGTTTTATATTTCTGCATTTTTTTAAAAGCTGCTTAATAGCGAAGGTGAGCCCCCACATGCTCAGAACGTTCTGCACTATCGAGAGCATCAAAGTTGCATCATGGCCTGGTATGGACACTGTACTGCCCTCGGCCACAAAGCGCTGCAAAGACAGCAGATCAGTCGGACTCCATCTAAGATTTTTAAGGATATTTGAGGAAAGCAGGGAAAATAATGAAAGGCCCCACTCACCCCAGTTACAGACTTTTCAACACGTTACTATCTGCTAAATTTTACTGCAGTCTCAGGTCACCAGCAGACATCAGGACAGCTTCTGCCACTAAGCCATAGAATGGTGAACTCAACTGAACACTACGTATATGCAAATTGCTCACTTGTCCTTACACAAATTACTGCTATTATTTGGGTGTTTGTGCATTTGATGCATTGGCGCCAGAACCATTACACCCGCTTTGTCAAATTGTTTGTTTCGTCCCTCACCACATTTTCGCTTCAGGACAACAGTCACCACCTACCCACAATATAATTACACAGCTGGAGGAGAAGAAGAATGTCGAGCAGGGTTAAAATCCCAATATGTCCCAAAATGTTTTTATGACATTTTTCCTTTGGAATACACTAACACAATAATAAACAATAATAAAGGACACATGATAGAGGACAGTAAAGCCTCCTCGCTGTTGGAAGGAACGTTATGTAAGAGGCTCATCCCAGAAGCTGCAAGAGTATTAAAGTGGGCCAAACAGCATCATGCTAATGCTAAAGCTAGGTCTGCTGCAATGCACTGCACCACAGCGTTATATATACACACGTATATATGTGCATACACATATGCACACAAACACATACACACATTATATTTGTATATGTGTATGTGTGTGTGTATATATGCATGTGTTGGTGTGTGTGTGTGTATATATATATACATATGTATAGATATGTAGGTATCTATGTGTAAACATATACATTTATATCTACACTACAATTCTGTATACAGTAGGCTCCCTTTGTTTCCCTCTATAGTATCATATATAGTATTTTATTTTTAAGTGAATTTGTAAACTTAGACACATTTATATATCCCCTCTTTTTACCCTCACTATTGATCTGTCTGAGTGCTGCTTGCACCTATAGTCTAGGAGGACGATATTTCATCTCACTGTGCACTATGTATTTGGCTGAGATGACAATAAAATCTTTACTTTACTTCATCGCGGCAACTGAAATCATTCTTGTTATATATTTTTACATATTATGTATAATGTCTTTAATGTATATCATACCATCGCTGTAGGAATACTATTAAACTTCAACCTCTTTATAGTCATTTTTAAGTTTAAATATAAATTGTTTAATTGCCTTAAAGAATATTTCATAAAACAAAGTAAACATGCGGCTTTACCATCAGATTAGATCCATATATTGGTCTCATAGTGAGAACTATTGGTGTATTGTCCACATTCCAAATGTCCAAATCTACCAAATAGACAACAACACAGTAAATATACACATACACACAAACATACAATTGTGCTCACACAAGCACACGAATGCACACAAAACACAGGCACAAAAACACATATATGCACACTAAATACACACGCACACACACACACACACACACACACACACACACACACACACACACACACACACACACACACACACACA
>JBBPDE010000034.1:297040-318716 GCA_037974605.1 Nannopetersius ansorgii | reverse complement strand
TATATATATATGACCCCTAAATGATCAAAATGGGAACATTCAGCCTGTTCTGTTGTGTTTTCCAGGACCGTGTGATTGATGCTGGACCCAAAGGAAACCTCTCTCGCTTCATGAACCACAGCTGCAGCCCAAACTGTGAGACGCAAAAGTGGACAGTGAATGGAGACATTCGCATCGGACTCTTCACGCTTTGTGATATTGCGGCAGGTCCGACATTGACCATTCTACGGTTTGACCATAGAATGCACACAAATTTATTAGTAGTTTATTAGTAGGACAAAAAAATTTTAACATTTCTATACTGTTCAATCTATTACTTATCGAAAGCATGAACTTTGAACAGTTGCTGCTTTTGAACACTAGGTTCAGTGTCAAATTTATATTTTATCATTTATATTAAATAATTTTTCATTTTATAACAAATCATTCTTTAATTCTTTCAGTCAGTCATAAAAGCCATAGATATTCATATTTTATCATTAATTCCAAAAAAACTTCAAAAAACTCCAAATAATTCTTTAATAGTGTTCAGAATCAAAAAGGCCTCAATAATTATTGAAATTAACCAGAAAAGGACTTTTATTCTCTTTTTAGGTTAAAAATACTATCCAGCCTAAGAATACTATCCAGAGTGTCAGGAAAAGACATCATTTCATTTCATATCCATAATAATCAGAAAATATGGTTTGTGTGTGTTCTGCAGACACTGAGTTGACGTTTAACTATAACCTGGACTGTCTGGGGAACGGGAGGACGTCATGTCACTGCGGGGCCGAGAACTGCAGCGGGTTCCTGGGAGTTCGACCCAAGGTATGAGCATGTTGGAACGTGTGTCTGTTTTGACTCTTATGACACACAACTCCAGCAGCACTTTGTGTAGTGATGATTCATAGTAACATCAGATTATGCTCTGTGTCCCTAATTATTTTCATTTATTTTCAGTCATTTGAAATGATTTATCTATTACTGTAAGTGTTCACAGAACAGAGAAAGTGTGCACAAAAAGGCAAAAAAGACGATAGAGAATAAATGCATTTCCAAAAGAAAACACAAAGTGTAATTGCGTGTTTGCTATAAAAATATAGTTTAGAGACACACAAACATTTATTTTATGGCCAAACAAAGTTTGTGTTCAAGTTTTGCTTACAGTGGGATATGAAGCCAGCTCCTCTTTTGTCTCTTCATTTAGAGGCGTGTTTTACTGGCGTTACGTTCTAAGAGGATACGCGTATAGTGAAAAAAACTAGATGTTGTGATGTAAAAAAAAAAGTGTAAAAGGCCTATTTTTAATATTTTTAATATTTCCCCAAATATGCTCCCAAAACACTTTAATTTCATTTTAGACTCAGTTTAATACATTACCCTTAAGGAAAATGTAAAGGTAAACTCATATCTTTACTGTACAGTTCACACTGAACTCTTGCAGTGCTAGAATGTAAAATACTGATGTTACCCCTGTATAACCTGTACTGTAATTCATGCACGTGCATTTTCTTTGGTATGTGCTGTCGTTTTCTTTGTTATAAGCAGGGTAAATGAAGTAATAAATGAATTTAATATACAGTAATAAAAATACGAAAAACGAAGAACATGCACCACAGGGGAAATTCTGGGCTGCAGCTACCACAGATGTGTCAGAGTAGCAGTCAATCAGCAGCAAGGAGAAATAAATAACGTTGTCGGATTGGCTACTTTCAAACCTCATGCCTCTGAGTACAGGCGACTGTGACGTCCCTTAGCCTTGTGCTGGGTTGTTTACGTTTGGGTGCGGGTATCAGACGCTGAGGTGTCTGATTGGTTTGCTAACCACCGCTCCCAAATATAAACAGCCCAGCACGAGAACAAGGGGTGTGGCGGATGAGGCCCGGGGCGTCACAAAAGCAAAAAAAGGCGGAGGATATCTGCAGTTTCCACAATATATATTTGGTACTATTTTGCTAGATACTGTTCTGCTTCTGGTGTGTAGAGCGCAGTGGTGATGGAAAAGGAGGAGAAGGTGAAGAACTCAAAGTTGAAGGCTAAGAAGCGGAAGCTGAAGCCGGAGAGCCGCCAGACCCATGATTATCAGTGTTACTGCTGCGGGGAGGGCGGGGAGCTCGTCATGTGCGACAGGAAAGACTGTCCTAAAGCCTATCACCTGCTCTGCCTGAACCTCAGCAAACCCCCGCACGGTACAGCACTACCACATACACACCACTAACAACAACCTCTACCACAGCAAACCCCTGCACTGTACACACACTTTTACCACATGCACAAACACACATACACCATATTTCATACACTTTCACTATAAAATTCAATATTTTTTTCCCATAAAAATTGTCGAATAATAGATTGCCAAAGAAGAAGATACTGATACTATTTTATTTTCTAAACCACCTTTCAGAAATTCAATTTCACTTTGTAATTGTGTTGGCAAAAGTAATCAATGATGATTAATAAAATATGATTCTTAAATTCATTATTGGCTTAAATAGCCTATTACATATTGATGTGTGTGTAAATGTGTTTCCAGGCCGCTGGGAGTGTCCATGGCACCAGTGCAGTGTATGCCAGCGCCCCGCCTCAGCATTCTGCCACTTCTGCCCCGCCTCTTTCTGCCGTGAGCATGAGGGTGGACAGTTGGCACTTTCAGCTCGGGATGGCCGGCCCTGCTGCTCCAAACATGACCCCGCCGAGACCGGCCAGGCCAGAGTGAAGCAGGAGCCACTGGAGCCTGGAGAGGAGGAGGAGGAAGAGGAGGAGGCGGGGCCGGAAAAGGGAGGGGCAGGAGGAGGAGGAAGAGGACAAAACAAGGGAGGTGGAATGGCAGAGGGGGAGGACGTGGGCGAGTGACTGACAGTGGGACTGAAACTGAAGGGGGCGCTGCTGCATCCCAAAGCATCCGTACAAGTGTTACCTGTATCCATTCCAGGCCAATGGTGGTGGCGTGTTGATTTTTTTAATAGTCTCTTCACTCCTCCAGACACGAGGGACAAAATCACAACCAACCCTCATTTTACCTGCAAATACACTCCAGAAACAAAAACAAACGGAAACACACAAGGACTTGATTTTCTGTACCTCATGTAAATAGAAAGGATTCCTATGAGGCGGAGGGAGTTCAGCACATATTCAAATATCAGCTATCGGTGGTACTTAAAAAAAGACAAAATAAGACAAAAAAAAAAACCCAAACAAAATAATAATAATATAAAAAACACAAAAGAGAAGCAGCAAGCGGATGGCTGGGGTTCAGGTCTGCGCTGCCACTTCATACCCACGTGTTTGTGATTTGTAAGATATATATATCATTATTAATATATTTATGACTATGTTTACATCCGCTCACAGTGTACAGTATTGTTCATCTGTATTAGTGAGTTTGATATCACTATTATTAATGTTGTATACGTGCCCTGAAATGATGAGCCCACTCCACTGCTTGGCCTTTTTTTTTTCCCTTCTTTTTTTCCCCCTCCATCAGGTTCACTCTTTTCGTGCGGAACAAAGGAAATTGGGAGACATGAGAAGATCGCAGCACTTCATTCTTTTTTGGGGGGGGGCGGGGCGCTAAGACGAGGTTCCCTCAGTGTTCTACCAGCTTTCCGGAACTTTCTTCCGGTTCTCTGGGTCCTCTGTGCTCTTTCGTCCCAACACTGCCATCGTTAGGACTATGCCAATATGGACATCGACTAGCTTGTTTTTATTTGGGTTGCTATGGTTAGGACTGTTTCTTTCAACATTTTTGTTGCTTCCACTGGGATATTTGTAAATACAGTGTCTTGTTCTTTTCAGTGATTTTTGCCAAAATGTGGTCACTGTCCGTCCCGTGCAAAAAAAAAAACTAACTTACAGTTGTACAGTAGTGGTGAATTCGGAAGGTAGAACGTTCAAGGTGTACCTTAATTTTTCCAGAAATCATTTTTCAATGTCTTAAAGTGGATCGATGTTACAGACTTTTTTTTTTGTATCACATTTTGTCTTAAGGACTAAACAAAGATGCGGAGCTGAAAGATGAGCGACGAGCTGAGAGTGTAGCATAAACCTTTTGCGCGATTTTTCTACTTCCTAGACGTAAATAGACTTTTAAAAAAACCTCATGGCTTTAACGCGGTCCATGTGACAGTGTCGTGACCTCCTCGCTCTGTAGCTCCTGTGGTGTGAAGTTCTGTGCTCGAGAACTTTTTCGTGTCCTCCTGGGCCGCATTCACCCTACAGCAGTAGATACACTCGCTGACCTTCGCATTAGTGTGTGTACGTGCAACGTCCAGCCTCATCTCGATGTTCTGATTTTTCTTAAACTAAGTCCACAGTATTCAAAAAATACACTCTTAAAAATAAATGACGAAAAAAGATTTTTTTGAGCAAACTGATAAATCAGGATAAAATGAGCCAAACTAATATTTTCTATTTTACTGTTAAGTTTGTTTAATGTAGATCCAGTTTCCACCAGAGGGGGCGACATATGGTGGGTTTTGCTGCTTGTTATTGATGATTATTTGAGGCTCTGACCTTATGCTGTTGTAGATGAGACAAAGGAGTTTAAAGAAGCGTACTAAAGCTCAGAACTGTTTGGGATCCTTTATTTTTAAGAGTGTCCAGAACGAAAGTGTTACTGAGTTTATTTGAACTTGTTTGTTTAGTTTTCTCAGCGGTCCGCTGTTCGATGTTGTGCGTCCAGAGCGGAGAGTGACGAGTGTGAAGGAGTTTCACTGCCAAATGGAGGCTCTGGGGTGCGCCACCGAGCGGCAAGACCGCCATTAAAGCACTTTTGCTTTGTTTCTGTCTCGTGTTGGCCTTACATAGATGATCCTCACAACAGTTTATTTTTTAACTTTTTACCCTTTTCCCTTTTCTATTCATATTATTTAGCACTTTTTATCCTCGGACCTCATTCCTGTTTGCATGTAAACGGTTTCTGCGCTCGTTACGTATCGTATTCTGTATTTTAACACGTTTGGTAATAGTTTCCACAGAATGTGTCATCTTTAACCAAACACAGCTAGTGTTACTTCAAGAGATTTTTTTTTTTTTTACTTTTTCTGCCTCCTTGGCATGAAATACCCTTGATTATAACTTAAACAATGTTTGTTTTTACATATTTTAATTTTGTTTCTCCTCCTCCACGAATGCGCGAATGTCCTGATTTCAGTGTCGTATGTTTGGACCGATCCACAAATGCCTTGTTTGACCCGTCGTGTTTATCGTCTGCTCGAACTTTTCAGTGTCGTTAATTACACTTTTTTACACTTCAGTTCTTCCTGAAGCCTTTACTTTTGCCATATCAGCTGTGGAAGGTTCTGTATTCCCTCCTCAAAGCTGTCCAGTGTTCATGCGCTGTACTCCATGTCTATTTTTGTTTATTTTTATATAAATATGAGATTTAAAGTGTCATGAACATCTTGTGCTTCTTCACGCATGGAGGTGCCTGTTCTTTAATTTACTTTTTAACGAATCACCGCCTCACCAGAGCTCGTTAGTGTTGATGTCTTGAGCTCACATTCCTTTAACAGATGTTTATTTTTATGATTTTTAGGGTTTTTTGTTGTTTTCAATGCTACGGGACGTGACTGAGTTTGTTACATGTGAAGCTTAAGTGTTACTGTAAAGTTCTCACGGTTGCGATTTCATTGGATCGAAGTATTCACTCCAAACTAAATAAAGTATAACTGATATTACCTGGGTAGATGGACCTCCTCCGCTTTTCTGAGAGATGCGCTCGCGAGCAGAGCCTTTTCCAGCCGCGTGGCGTCATGTCGTGTACATATTAGACGGCAAGGAACTCCACTGTCGCTGTGCTGTAGTGTCTGAAGAATGCCTGTAAACTTACTCCTGAATGTTTGTGAACTATAGGCACATTTTTTGTACATTTTCTTTTACTGTATTTTTATTTGGACTTTTGAGATGTTTTTTCTTCAGAATTCATAATTTATTGAGAGTATTTTAAGCGACATTCCACAGATTTACTCAGATTCAGACTTGCCTGGTTTGACTTCAATAAAACTGTACTGAATGTTCAAAGCCAGCCCCCCGCCCCCCTCGTTTGTGGGGTCAGAACTGTCACTATAAGACCCTGAATCAAAGGTATTACATCACTATTAATGCAACTGCAGTGTGTGTTTGGTGTGAAACGATTCATTGTAGACTCCAACAAACCAAGCTGTTTTATTCACAAACGACCCCCAGTAATGCTCCATGTGTCTGAGTGTTCATATGGATTTTTAGAGAATGGTAAAAACTAAATCTGTTTTCTTTGGGAACTATTTTGCCTCATGATGCCCTGCATGTATCCCTCCACCATGAATGGGTTTAGTTTTAGGACCAAAATCTTCTCAAAAGAATGCTTTCTCCAGAACCATTAAATCTACTATATTTATCTTACACTTTTATTTATTGGGGATTTTGGAAAACAGATGGGCTTTCCCTTTAATGCCAAGAGCTTGGGGCCTGTTTTTGAGTAACGTCTCACCAAGAATGAAATTGCAAAATGATCTTTTAATGGTTTGAGAACTCATTGCTGAGAGAAATGGGACAGAAAGTCAGGACAGAATTTCATGTTAGACTTGTGCTAAACTAGTCTGGGTGCCACGGGGGTTTCATGTGGATATCCACAAGCTCACACTGACTACACACACACACACACACTGAAATGCTGGATTAGTGTGTTAACCCTTAGAAAGGTCTTTTTATCTCTTCAGGCCAAAAGGACGGTGAAGATACAGAGAATGTATGTATATGTACCTGTTAAAACACACAGGCTGAATCCCAGAATTCTTATTCCCTATAATGGCGGACAGTTCTGTGCATAGCATAAAAATCTGCCTAGTCGTTTGGCGGAAGGAGGTGTTGTGATGGTCATTTTGGAGTCACTTTCTCTCTGTTCATTCTAGTTCTTTTGGTACAATGGTTATTTTTCTGGGCCGATTGGGTTTTCTGGGACATTAAATACAAATCAGATCTTTTGGGTTGGAGACCAAAGTGTTTTCATGGAGGATTATAGGACAAAAATGTAAGTTAATTATGTTTAATGTAAATTGGAAGTAAATTGGAAATATTTTATTGGCATAAACAAGTAACAAGGTCAGAAACCTTGTGCTGGAACAAGAATAACAACAAAGAAAAATCTGTCTCCATAACCAGGTTTGGGAGTGGGACTGCAGGACTGTGGGAGGAAACCAGAGCTCCCAGTAGAAACACATACAGATACTGGCCAGACCCTGAATGTCCCAGCCAGGAATCAAACCCAGGACCTGCAGTCAGTGATGCTAACAACCCGGCAAAACCAACTGTCCCCTCCTCAACCCAGGCTTAGCACCACATATTCCAGCTGCTAATCTCAGTCAGGACAGTGGCCCATGAGGTCATGACTCCTTCACATCTCCCCCAGGTTTCAGAGCTCCACTGATAATATTTTACTGAGAGCAGCTGAAAGATAAAGGATGCCAAATGGATGCTCTTTTTTTGTTGTTTTTTTTTTTACAACAGTGAGCTGGACGGACCTGAAAACAATCTACAAAAATCCCTAAACGAGGCTAAACACTTTCAGAGGGGCCCAATGAACTACAAGTGTTTCCAGTGGAAAACCTGCTTTAAAGTCATCAAACAGGTGTTTACTGTCATTTTAACAGTTACAATTTACACAGTGAAATAAAAAACAACAGCCCTCCAAAACCACAACATTCCTCTAGGATCACAATCTTCCTCCAGAACCACAGCGTTCCTCTAGGTCCAGCGTGCAACATAAGAAGAAAAACAGGACCACCACAGAACTACACAAGTGCAGAGAGGACTAAATACACAGAATGAAAAGAGAGAGAAAAATTAGAGCTATAAAACATTTAGTATCATTGACAAATGAATGCTGTATTGTTAAAGAACTTTTACACTATGTGCTTGTTCACTACAATTCTTCTTCTACAGCACTTTGTGGCACTTTTTTGTATTACTAAAACATCCATTTTTGAAAAAGGATAGTAAGCAATGAGCATAAAAATACATTTCTTCTTTCATTGTGGTTGTTTTGTATACCTGCTGGCCCTGCCTGCTTTGGCCACACCTATTCTAGCCACACCCACTTTGGCCACACCTGCTTTGACCACACCCATTTCTCCATTGGCCATACCTGCTTAAATCATTACACTTACATTTTTAGAGGAAAATGACAGAGAAGAAACTCAGAAAGAAGATCTAATGATCAGAATAGAAAAACATTGTAGATGCATTTGCATATTCCAGTGTTTTGAGTATTGAGGTGTACAAGTGTGCAAATGTACAAGTGTAAAAGTGTACAAGCGTGCAAGTGCGCAAATGTGCGAGTGTGTACATGTACAAGTGCACAAGAGTGCTAGTGTACAAGTGTGGAAGTGCACAAGTTCACAAATGTGCAATTGTACAATCATACAAGTGTGCTAGTTTACAGGTGTGGAAGTGCACAAGTGTCAAGGGTCCAAGTGCACAAGTGTACATGCATGTGCGGATTGAAACGCCCCCCCCCTTCCTGAGAGTGCAGGCTCTTCTCTATCGTGACGTGTCCGCGGGGCCTGTCTCTCCGTGTTTTTCGTGCTGGTTGTTCAGGATAAGGGCTGAAGATCGTGATGTCCTGGTTCTAAAGAGTCCTGGGAGATGCTGGAACTGACACAGCAGGTTCTAAGTTCATGACAGAACCCAGCGTGGCCGTGCGCCACAGGGTGAGACGAGAACGGAACGGAATCGCAGGTCTGTACGAGAGCGCGCGTCACGGAGAGAAGACAGAGAGGAGGAGGAGGATGATGATGGTGATGATGATGAAGGACGCAGTGCCGTGTTTGGTGCTTGTAAGCTTGGAACACGTGGCTTTTTCCACGTTTTTTAGCTCCGTTCCGCCTTAAATGGTGCTGTTCCATTCGGGCGCCTGAGGAACTGCAGCATGGCGGAATTCAAGGTGGAACGATGGAATGGAGCTAAAAAACCTCATTTCAAACCTCATTTTTGGCCTTTAACATCCAGTACAGTCCATTTTACAACTTAATCTCTCTGGGTCATTTTTGCAAATTCTTAATTTTCACTTTTTCTCTTTCTTGAACATCATCTATCACTTCCTCACCTTCCTTTCCGTCACTAAACTCCCTTTTTTGGGGTCCCAAGATCCCCTCCTTCACTCAGTGCTTTTTGTCCTGGTTTTTTTTTTCTTGTATAATAAACTTATTCTAAAGGCCTATTCTAAAAGGATAAGGCAACATTTCTTTAAAGAGGAAAACAATGCTAGTGGAGGGGTTTGAAGTGGGATTGCTTTACAGTGGAGGCGAATTCAACCAGCCCTCTTTGAAGCAAATAGAGCTCTTTTGTTAACTATGGACCTACCAGTGAAGCGTCATGTGTCTGAGTGTTTATTTGCATGTTGATTATGGGGGAAAATAGGGAATCCGATCTAAATCGCTTTTCATTTGGGGCTATTTGGCTTCACAATGCCCTCCATGTATCCCTCCGCCATGAATGGGTTTAGTTTAAGGGCTAAAAGCTTCTCAAACCATTGATAGAACAATCTTAAGTGTCAGGTGGTGTAACTGTAATCATTTGATGGAGTAACTTACTGTGAGGAGATTTTAGGGGCAGCTGTCTGTTTCTATTCACTTCCACTGTAAAGCTAGTTTCTCCAGAACCTAATATCTTTTGGTGGAGTACTCTCAGTGAGTCTTGGGATGAGTTGGGAAAACACTAAAGGGTATTTAAAGGGTCCATATCCTATTTTTTTTGCATGACAGGCTTAAACAGTCTTTATTGTTACTGTTTCTTTAAAAGACCTATGCAAATACGTTTTGTTGTGATTGGCTTGTACTTCATTCAAACATCATGTTTTGAAACTGACATAAATCAGACTTCTTTAGAATAAGAAATGTGGGCCCTTTAAAGCGGGTGCAGGACAGTTTTCGGGAATGCTTCTCGATTCTCCTGGGTGACCTCAGAATAACCCTGCTGACCTCCTGGCCCCTCAGGGTGCAGATGTTGTTGACACCCCTGTCCTGAAGATGAGGAAGAGTATGGATACCAGATTCATCGCTGAAGTTGTCGTCCGTCTGCTGCTCCTCGCCGTGTTCCTGTGAGTCTTCACACAGCTGTTTTTAATGCACCCAAAAACATGCTATTTATATGTACATGATTAAAAACACGTTATTAATAAAGGGAGATGAGAATGTTCCAACAGCTCACTTTGTGTGCAGTGATTTACCGCAGCATGTACAAACACACATGTAAACACAGTTCACAGGTTTGTTTAATTCTACCCAGCTTTAAAGTCAGTATTTGTTCTGAACTCCGTTCTGACCAGCGCTCACAGCCTGAACTCTCGTCCACACGCTTTCCAGTCATTTCTTGAGCTGTTTTCAGAAATAGTTCTCCAGGACATTCCTTTTGTTCTGTTCTCTCTTCACCCCCAGTGAAGCTCCACGTGTCTCTGGGTATTTATATGGATGTTCATGATTGTAAACAGTGTTCGAGTTGGATCTGCTGTGTTTTCAGGGTGACGGAGCAGCTGTCGCCGTTCAGCCGGGAGATCCAGCCGGAGGAGCTGTGGCTCTACAAGTTCCGACACGTGAAGAACGACCGCGTTCCCACCTCTCTCATGTTCGTAAGTGGGTCTGTTTCTGTGTTTCAGGAATGAACCTTAGTTTAATTTGGCTTCTGGAATGTTCTCTCTGTGTTGTAGAGCATCGCCCTCTTCACGCCGCTCGTCACCATCCTCCTGTTTGCCTTCCTGAAGCAAACCGAGAAGGGGGACGTTAAAGAGGCGTCTCTGGGTGAGTCTGGAAAACACAACCGTGAGCTCCTGGATGGTCAGAATAACAGATAAAGTGGACTAGTAAGGCTGGTGGTCCACAGGATCTCCGTTCATAGTCCACTTTTTTTCGGCTCCTCCGACCATACAGGTGCACAGATTGGGTTCTCAGCATCTTCTATCACACACGCACACAAAAAGACTCTGGTCTAAAAGATCGTCTGATGATCTTTGATGTTTCATATGTGCTTTGAATCGTTCTAGCTTATATTTGAAAGACATAAGACCTAATATGTGTGTGTTTTTCCTCAGCTGTGACGTTGACCCTGGTGCTGAATGGAGTTTTCACGAACGCGGTGAAGCTCGCTGTGGGCAGGTAAGAGTAGGAACCATCTAAAGCCACTGACCCCTTAGTCTGACCTTTGACATGTATCATAAAAGAGCATTTTTTGTAATATATTTGTTTTCTCGCAAGTCTACTAAGAATGCAGTATGTTTACTCTTCGGTACACATATGGAAATTGAGCAACAAAAATGGCTTCATTTGAGTTTGTCCCAGATATTTGCCTCCAGGCTGCTTCATTTCCATGGTGATGGGGACGATCAAAGGAGAGAGAATTTACTTTTACTTGGTCACACCTGACCCAGCGTGATTTGCATAATTTGGGGAAATTTGAAAGGAATGGTTGAGTGCAGATGTTTTAGTGCATTAACTGTATGTGGATCTTCCTGAACAGTTTTAGGGACTGGACTGAAAATGAGAGTGTTTGACTCTCAGGAAATGTTCCTCAAGACCACATTAAAAATACAAGAAAGAGCTGCTGAAGATAAGCCCTATAGGAACTCAGGCTTTTCTCCTCTGTACAGTGATCTGTTTGGTCTCTCTCCTCCTCCTCCTGCAGACCACGCCCTGACTTCTTCTACCGCTGCTTTCCGGATGGTCAGATGAACCCGGAGCTGCGCTGCAGTGGAGATCCAGAAGTGGTTATGGAGGGCAGGAAGAGTTTCCCCAGCGGACACTCCTCCTGTAATTACACGTTCACTGCTAGTTTATTATTAGTACACACTCACTGGCCATTTTACTGGAAACCAGTTTCTGTTCACCGAGCTGCTGGTGTGCAGATATTATTGGGGTGGTGCTCAGAAAGTGACCCCTGATGAAGGTCTGGAGAAGCACACACTCACCAGCAGGGCAGAATTACAGGGGAAGGGTTTCCGATTAAGTGGCCTGCAGATGTATCAGTGATGAATAGGATTCTGTGCCTGGGCTTCACTGTGCTGAGTTGTAAATCAGAATCGGGAAACAATTTCCCAGATAACTGCACAGAGACAAGAACAATATAAACTGTAATGTATAAATAAATCCAATATGAAATACAGTACTATATTTACAAATACTGTAGATATATGACACGGTGAATTACTAGTGAGACAAATGGAGATCAGTAGTAGATAAGAAGTACATTAGAATAATAAGTGATGCCTTACTGTGTTGTTCTCTGCCCAGTTGCGTTTGCGGGTCTGGGCTTCACGGCGCTGTACATCGCTGGGAAGCTGCACTGTTTCAGTCCGGCCGGTCGGGGCTGGGCCTGGAGGCTCTGCGCCTTCCTCACGCCGCTCCTCTTCGCCATCATGATCGCCCTGTCCAGAACCTGCGACTACAAACACCACTGGCAAGGTGAAGAACCCCTCAGCATTCACACCCACAGCTCATTTAAAGACATAGTTTGGCAAAATATCAAATGGCCAGTTTTCCCCACCTGGATAAAATTGGAGGAAACTAGACATTTGACTTTTTGTCAAACTTTGTCTTCAGTGCTGGAGTTAATCACATTTATCACACAGAGGTCATTCAGTGCGCCTTATAGAAATAAGTGCAGATCTAACCTTCACTCATCCATCCCCTTTTTATTTAACCGCTCAATCCTCACTAGGGGCCAGCTGGTGGCTTAGTGGTTAGGGAGTTGCCTCTGCTATCAGAAGGTCATTAGTTTGAATGCCAGGACTGCTAGTGGCACCACTGAGGTACCCTTGAGCGATCTACTGTCCCCTGGGCGCTGTGTTCCTGCCTGCCTGTTGCTTCGCTTGGTGAAGCAGGTAAATACAGAGACTTCACATTGTTTATACTGTGTGCAGTGGTGTGGTGTGTTCACGTATGTCAAATGGGCACAAACGGGTACCCAGAGCTTATCCTGGGACCAAGGGGTGTGAGGCAAGGACTCCAAAGGACCCACACACCATTCATGAAAACTAACAATAAAATTAATACAGAATAAAAAGTAAGATTTAAGATTAAGTTAAAGGTATTTTATTCCAGCCTAGCCATGTTTTAGTGCTGAAGCAACCAGACTAAAGCTAAAAAGGCAGGTTAAGGCATGTCCATGTGTCCGGCACTTCACATAAGAGAGAACCAATTAAATATACAATAAAATGAATGTAGAATAAAAGTAGGGTTTATGATCAAATAAAGTAATACGAAAGAATACAGATAAACATGCAGGATTTTTGTGTAGATTTAACAAGTAAAGGAACTTATTAGCTTTGTGCTAACTATCTTACAAATCATTAAAACTTGCGACAGAAGTTAGCACTGTGCTAACTGCCGGCATATTTTACATTCAGGTATTTAGAAAAATGGACAAAAGTGGGTTTCATATTTAAAACCAGCATCCTGAATTTGACAGTGTTTGAGTATAACTGTGTTCTGACAGGCTGCTCTGATCTGATTGGTCAGCAGGTGGCACTTCATTCCTCATCACTGTTCAGTCCTGACTTTCACATTATGAGCTGTGTCCCCCTCTTTTCTCTAACAGCTGTATTTTTTTTCTCCTTAACAATTTAATTATTAATAATACACAAATAAACAAAAACAAAGTAAAACATAATGTACTCTGTAGTAGACCCACAAGCAAACACCTGACCTGAACTTCTTACTTCTCCGAACATAAATACATTGCACTGTTCTGCCTTAAACAACTGCTGTAAACACCTGTTACTTACTATGTACTGCACTTTCTCTGCCCGCTATTGTTTGCACAATTATCCATTTATTACTGTCTGCATTTTTCCACATTTAATGTCTCTGCTGCTAGAAAACAGTATTGTACTGTATTCATTCAACCTGTGCTGTGGCCGCTTTTGTCGGCTGCACTAAATGTTTTTCTTACTCTCTTTTCACTCTGTGTGTTTTGTTCTGTCTGCACGTGTTTAGTCTTGTGTTTTTTCTGTTTCTGTTCTTTTGTTGCTCCATGGTCTTGGAGGAATGTTGTCTCGTTTCACCGTGTACTGTGTGTGTATGTGGCTCAAAAGTCAAAAAACCTAATTGAATTGACTGGATTGACCTGACTAGATGATGTAAGTACAGTAAACCCCCAGATTTATGCGGATCAGGCATCGCGGATTCAGTCAGACGTAGATTTTTTTATGCGGAAATCCCCACAATAACGTGGAAACTGCAAATATCGCCCACCTTTTTTTTTTGCTTTTTTGTGGCAATAAATACAAAAAATATATATGTTTTCAAACTGGAGACACTTTTTTGGAATTTCATACCAGGGTTGAGCCCCCGCGATCCAAGCACGATTTCTCCGCAGTGCAAGCACTCGGACACAGTTCGATTGATCTCCAGGAGACCTTTCCAACGGGCCCTCATTCATATTTTTAGCTCGAGTAGATCAGGGGTTATTCCCCGAAAACCGTTCACCTCGCCGCAGTGTCCCAATACTTTTGTCCTGTGACCTTCCGAATGGCATACCTCGGCGGGGAATTTAAAGTAAAAGGTGAATACAGGTTTACATTTACATTTTCTTTATGGGTAATGCATTAATCTGAGTTTTAAATGAAATTAAAGTGTTCTGGGAGCAGATTTGGGGGCATATTTAGGGATTACACAAAAAAAATTGGCATGTTTAGGCATTTTTTTTACCAAAACGAAAGTTTATAGTTTTCACTGTACGTGGGTGCTTTTGGAATGTAACCCCCGTGAAACGAGGAAGAATACTGTACACTGATAAAGGGAGTCTTTCTTTACAATCCACATCTCCATTGACACTGACCCAGTACAGTCCAGAGGTTTGGCCCACCTTCAGACTAAAAAACAAATGTTACTGACTGGTTTTCAGTATTTCATTGTTTGCAATAACACTTAACTACAAAGACTTCAACTAAAGATTCTGAAGAGAAATCAGGTCTGTCTTTAGTGACTCACATTCATTTTGTGTTGATCATGAAAAAAGAAAAATCTCACTCAGTTTTTTAGCATTACACAATTCCTTCTGGTTCACGTATCATTGAGCGAAAAACAATCCCAAACATTCTTCAAAATTGTGCCAAAATGATATCCAGTCTAAAGAAAAGCAGAAAGTTTGGAGAATTATGCCTTGGCCTCCCCAGTCTCCAGATCTTTCTCCCACTGGGCTGTAGGGAAGAGCTGGACCTAACATCTCACCTTGGGCAAATGAGACCTGTTTGACTTGGAAAGGTGCTGGGAGGACTTGGACACAAGTTATTTCCAAAAATTGCTGTGAAGGATTTGGTGAATCTGTGCTGATGTGGTAAATTCAACAGGTTTGATATTTTGATGAGACAATTTCACATCCATTAAACTGTACTTAGAGTGAATATTGTTATACTTAAACAGTTACATTTGTTTTAAGTTTTTTAAAACAAAACATTTTTTATCTGAATGTGAGCCTAGACTTCTTATCTGTAGTGGACCTTCACATTCGATCTTCAGTCTAAATGATGGTTAGAACTTTCACAGATTACACACAGACACCAACACAGAAGGACACAGATGTGTGGTCCTGATCTCTGACTGCTGTGTGTGATGTCTGTGTCTGGTTCCTGCAGATGTGTTGGTGGGGTCTCTGCTGGGCCTGGTGTTCTCGTACCTGTGTTACCGGCAGCATTACCCAGCGCTGAGCGACCCGGACTGCCACCGGCCGCTCCGCCTCCGAGAGACCAGCTCGCAGGACCGCAAGCCACCCCCTGCCTTCCTCCTCCCTCTGTAGAACCCCTGAGACCATCCTCAGAGCCCCGGGTACAAAAAAACCCACAAACTGTACGAGGGCTGGAGCAGAGACCAGGAAGCTAATGCTGCCAGTTTCTTTCCTGTGTGTGTAGCTGCCTATGACATAATGGGACCAGTTTCTGTTTTGGCCTTCCTGAGATGTTACAGACATTGCCCTACAGGCTCTGCCCGCAGATGTTCTACTACATCTACTGGTGGGGTTTCTATTAAAGTCCTGTTCAGCCTACCAAGAGGAACCCCCACACCCCCTCTGTCTCAGTCTCCATCTGATCCCCTGCTCCGCCAAATGTTCTGCATAGCCTTGTTCATTTACCTTAACTGGGCTAGTTCCAACCTTCTAGAAAGATCCATCTTACAGCAGCATAAAAGGAGCATATATGGGATGGGGGGCTGCTGGGTTATGTATTATAGACAGTAGTCTTTTTGAATTTGTACTGGACCATGAACTTTCTCAGGAAAGCAGCATTTCCCAGTTTAGCCAGATAGCTAAGGTCAAGCCTGTCCAATGGGAAAAGGGCTGAGGGACCTTCCTGTTGGCTGATCCTCAACCCTGAAGTTATCTAAGTGAAAAATCCTGCTTTTTAAATACTCTGATTTAGATAGCAGAGTGTGGGACCTGAACGTGTGTGTGTGTGTGTGTGTGTGTGTAGGTAGCTGTGTGTGTACAGCATAAATGTTCCTCCTTCACTGCTAATGAAGGTGTATGTTAATAAAGCTGGTAACAGGCTGTCTTCTGATTGGATCTTCATTAATTAGTCCATATGTTTTACAGGTGAGAATGTCATTGCTCCATTTGAAAGGGTTACCTTAAATCAGACCCCCCCCCCCAGTGTATTTCATTAGATAATCAGAATAACATGTAGCACTGGAGCTACGAGGCAAACTGTTATTTAAGGTAAGGCTGAAGATGCTCCAGACACTGTGTGTTAGCTGTGTGTAGTTATTTTGTTTGTTTGGTTTTGGGATCACTGATTAAGACCTGGTGAATAAAGTCACGCCCCACTCAGACCTTTCCAAAAGAAAAGGCCTCGGAACCGCACTTTGATTCGTCTGCTCAATAAATCTGACCTCATTCAGATCACTCACGTTTTTAGGGAATACACAAACGTTGCAGGTCAGTTGTTCCTCACAGCAGCTGAACACATTACTATATAACCACACTATTGTGGTCAGATACTATAACTTATTGCACACAGGTGGAGAAAAGTACCTGATAAAAGCTTTTCCTTACAATAAAGATTATAGGATTTTATACTTGTATAAATGTAAGTTAATTTACTGACATATAGGGCCCATATGGTGGAAAAGTGTTTTTTTTTCTATTAAAATATATTTGCATTTTCATATCTGTATATCCTAGTTTAGCACTGCCCATTTACACTGAAGTAGCACTTAAGTATTAAAGTATTAAAATGCCTGACCACTACACCAACAAGGACTGTAATGACCTTGCAATGTGTGTCCATTCATTCTGTAGGGCAGGGGTCACCATTATTAAACAGAGGTACATCACGGGTACTGAGCCATAGGAAGTGCTACCAGTTTGATACACTAGAAAAAGGTTTACTTAAACTTATATAAACTTTGTGTATAAAAAAATGCTTTTTTCAAACCTATAGAAATGCAAATGTGATTAAAGAAGAATAGCAACAGGATCAAATTAAATGATGGATGCTGTTCACTGGCGAGTTGTGCTATTTTTTAGAACAGGTCCACAGGCTACTCATGTGGTCCCTGGGGGCACCCTGGTGCCTGCGGGCAACACGTTAGTGACCCCTACTTTAGAGCCTTTATGAGATCAGGCACTGATGCTGGATGAGAAGGCCTGGCTCACAATCTCCATTCCAGTTCATCCCAAAGGTGTTGGATGGGGTTGAGGTCAAAGCTCTGTGAGGTCAAGTTCTTCCACACCGTCATCCAGCCATGTCTTTATGGACCATGCTTTCGGCACTGGGGCACAGTCATGCTGGAATAGAAAAGGTTCTTCCCCAAACGGTATGTCCTGAAGCATCTAGATTGTCCTTCACTAGAAGTAAGGGGCCTAGCCCAAACAGAAAAACAGGGACTGTTCAGAATAATAGCAGTGTGTTTAAGAAATGTTCTATTTCTATTTCTATTTCTATACACACAAATGCATTGTGAACACTATACATTCTATTCCAAAACGAAATATGAAGAAATTAATAAAAATGTTCTTATTCCTTTACAGAAAGTGAGGAAAAGTACATTTTAGGCTGTTTAAAGCAGTGTGCATTCTTCTTTACAAACTCAAACATTCCTTGTAAAAACTGGAAAATGTTTTCATATTTTGCTTTCTTTTGAATCACTGAACTAATATTTAGTAGCATAACCACTGTTTCTGAGAACTGCTGGACATCTGCATTTTGTGATCGATTATTTTGTCGATCAACTTCTGGCACCTGTGAACGGGTTTTCCAGCCTTCACTCCACAAGTCTTCTGCATTTCTTGGTTTTGCCTCAGAAACCCCACCGGTTTCCTGTTAAGGTCCGGAGATTGGGCTGGTCACTCCATAATGTCAATCTTGTTGGTCTGGAACCAAGATGTTACTGGTTTACTGATGTTTTTGAGCTCATTTGGAACACCCATTTCAAGGGCGTTTCCTCTTCGACATAAGGCAACATGACCTCTTCAAGAATTTTGAGGTATTCAAACTTATCCATAATCCCTGGTATGTGATAAATAGCGCGACACCGTAGTATGAGAAACATCCCCATATCATGATGCTTGTGCCACCATGCTTCACAGTGTGCTGTGGCTTGAATTCAGTGTTTGAGGGTCGTCTGACAAACTGTGGCCACTAGATCCAAAAAGAACAATCTTACTTTCATCAGTCCATGAAATATTGCGCCTTTTCTCTTTAGGCCAGTCAATGTGCTCTTTGGCAAATCGTAACCTCTTCAGCACACGTCTTTTTTTTCATCAGTGGGACTTTTGATTCCATACTCCATACCAATAGCTTGGCTTCACATAGGCGTCTTCTAACTGTAACAGTACTCACAGGTAACTTGAGACCTTCTTTGATCTTCCTGGAGCTGATCTTTGGCGGAGTCTTTGCCATTTCGACAATTCTCCGATCCATTCGAATGATAGTTTTTTGCGTTTTCTTCCATGCCATTTGAAAGCATTTGCAATCATTTAAACTGAGCATCCAATCATTTTATGCACTTTTTTTTTATGTCCAATTAACTTTTTAGTCAAGGTACACTTCTTCTGAACAATGTCTGGAACAACCCATTTTCCTCAGAATTTCAGAGAGAAATGCACTATCACCACCATGTACAACATCTGCTGCCTTCCCTCCTTAAACAAGGGCAATAATTGGCGCCAGTATTTTCAAAGAATGAATGATCTCTACCTGAACTCCACACTGCTATTATTTTGAACACGCCCCTTTCAATTAATGATTCAGTTACAAAGAATCAGCGGCG
This sequence comes from Nannopetersius ansorgii, assembly GCA_037974605.1. Lineage (NCBI taxonomy): Eukaryota > Metazoa > Chordata > Actinopteri > Characiformes > Alestidae > Nannopetersius > Nannopetersius ansorgii. The sequence goes on along the minus strand of JBBPDE010000034.1, from coordinate 299,499 downwards.
TGTATTTCATGACTGTTGGGTCTGTTGGTTTTCTATTACTCTACTACACCTACTAGTAAATTATTTACCATGTAGAAATCTACCAAAAACAGTGATTGGTCGGGTTAGTGATGTCTGACTGCTATTAACACTGAACACTCTTGTAATGTTTAATGCAATATCTCTGGTATGACTTAATCTTGTTTATGTTTTTAGTGTGTCACTCTGACCTCTGGCCCTGATTGACTGACTCATTGATCCAGACTGATCGGATGATCTCGCTGGTGTTTCCCCAGTTGTCGTGGTAACGCGTGCTCTTATAAGCTCGCTGTCGTCGCGCGGCGCTGTTCTCCCAGCTCTCCGCATTCCGCTCTGTTTGTCCCTGCTGAGCCTCCGTATGTCTGGTCCGGACGGTAGGACTGTTTACTGGCATCTTGACTGTAACGCTTAAAGTCTCTAAATATCAAATGCGCTGAGAAACGGGCCGCACACTTTAACCAGAACACTGTGTGTTCATGAGCGCCCGCAGCGGGTTATATTTCCGTATTTGTGTTAATGTTCTCTGTTTATATTGCTTGAAGGTCGATTTCACCTCTATAATCATAATATTATTGGAATTATAATTTTAAAGTCTCGGACAAAGCCACAGCATCTGTTTATTTTACTAATCTCTTTATTTTATTAATCTGTGGAATAAGCAGGTTTCTCTAGGGGAGTGGTGTTTATTTACTTTCTGTAATAGCTTTTAAACATTTTGTTTGTTTATTTGTTCGTTTTTTTGCATTCCAGACAACTATGTTAGTCAAAAGCCAAAAGCCAGGCTGGTCCAGTAGAGTGGATTAATACTGAGTCCTCACAATAGGATTAAACTGATATGCCGATGGTTTAGGATTAAAATAATTTGATCTTAATGTGATCATTTACGTTGAAGGCAGTCGTTTGGGTTTAAGATGATGGTATAGGGTTGAAATTATACTTTTTGTTCAAACTGATGGGTTGAGCTAAAAGTAATTAAGTGTTTAAAGCAACGGTTAAATATTTGCCCACAATATATTTGAGTAGTCTGGTATATTTGGCGCATTACTATTAAACAATTGTCATGTTGTGCTTAAAAGGATAAATGATAGTTTGAGCTTAACTTTTTGTTTGGATTCAAAGTGATTAAATGTTTGCCCCTATTTATTTGACCACTAACATTTTTGCCTCTGAAGTATATTTTCAACAGTCTTAGCAGTGGCGTTAATGTTAATGGAAACTTATACCTTACCAGTTAGCATCATCTGTGGTTCTGGATAAAATAATGTGAAGTGGGACATTATTTTGGTTATCTAGAACAGTTCTCTGCTCCTCATGCTGGCCTTTTGTCTTTCTTGGCCAAATGTCAAACATCTGATGATCTCATGAGCTACAGTCTATTGCATAAGAGCCAAAACACCCCGTGTGACGTGATGTGATTGCAGTGAGGGCTCTGACCCTCGACCTGGAGCTCAGACCCTCTTACCCAACCTCAGGAGATGTTCTTTAGCTGGCCAGAGAGCTGAAGTCAGCCCAGTGACAGAGCTGTGGGGGAGGTCTCTAATTCCAAAAAAGTTTTTGAACCAAAATCGTCTGCGCTCATCATTTATCAACACCTGCGTTTAATACAATATTTTAAATGGACTACTCAGCCCATATACAACAATACATGTCGGGATGTTTTGTTTTTCTGAGGATTGGTCGGTTGGTACAGACTAAAAGTGGCAGTGTCACATTTAAAATCTATTTTTAGGGATGTACAACAAATCAGTCGGACAGCCTTCAGGACTTACTTCAGTACTTGATATTAGCATTGAAATTGTGCTGCTACATATTGCAACTGCTGTGCATTTCAAGATTTTATAGGGCCCAAATCATCACGTTTCTGGACAATCAAAAACTGTTTTAAATGGTTCTTTTATTCCTCCCATCCATATAGTCAATATATGGGAAATAAGAGACAAAAACAACAGACATTTGAAAAACAAACTAATATTTTTTGTGATGTCACAAAACCAACACATTTAAATTGTATTTGGTTACAGCAGTTTAGCTCTGCTTACTTGCTCTGATTCAATAACACATTAATGTGTAAAAATTAGACTCTCCTTGGATTACATGAAGACCTCCATTCATAAGAACAACCACTAACTCACCTAGAGCTATGATTGGTCATCCACTACCCTGTCTGATTGGTCAGAAGCACATTTGCATACTTCTGTGATATCAGTGTTATAGAGACTGGTATTGAATATTGGATTATAAACTGTGGAGCTCTAGTTTTAGGCCAGGGTTCTACATAACTAAGGCGTACAGTGTCAGAAACCTCATATCCAAGTCTAATCGAAATAGGTTTGGCTGTCACTCTCGGGCAGTCATGTAGGGCAAAGGTTGTGTGTGTGTGTGTGTGTGTGTGTGTGTGTGTGTGTGTGTGTGTGTGTGTGTGTGTGTGTGTGTGTGTGTGT
>JBBPDE010000034.1:271079-296940 GCA_037974605.1 Nannopetersius ansorgii | reverse complement strand
CCACATTTTTGACATATGCATTACATTTTTAAAAAACGTTCAAATAAGTTACTTTCCCTGGTAACTAGTTACTTTTAAAATGCTGTAACTCAGTTTCTTTTTGGAAGAAGTAACTAGTAACTATAACTACTTTTTTAAAGTAATGTGCCCAACACTGGATCTCAGATGATATGTTGTGCAGCCCTGTTCTCTGAACAGTGAGGTTTCAGCTCTGTAATTCCTGCACACTCCTGAACCACACACACACCAGGGGTTTCTACAGAAAGATCCCAAACACTTTAGGGGCTCCGCCTACCTTTCCCCTCCATGAAGTGCACCAAGCTGCTGCTGTAGCGCTCGCTCTGCAGTTTGTCCTCCAGGCTGAAGCCCCTGATGTTTGCGATGTCCTCCACGTCAGACAAATCCTCTTCTTCATCATACATCTTCCTGCAGACGGAGCGCTGCACACACACACACAACAGGTACAGTACAGGCATTAAAAAAACCTCCTATCATCCAGTGTTTATAAACAGAGTGTATTCAGTGTGTTTGGTGTGAAACAGTTAAGGGAAAGGACTCTGATTTCTCTACAGTGGAGGTGAATGGAAGCAAACGTCTCCAACACACTTTAAGCTGCTTCATTCACTATCCTTCCCCAGTAAAGCTCCACACTTTTCTGGGTGTTTATATGGATGATGGTAAAATAGTGCAACCAGATCAATTTCTTTGGGGGACTATTTTGCCTCGCGACACCCTGCATGTGTCCCTCCACCATGAATAGGTTTAATTTTAGGAACAGAATTTTCTCAAAACTAGTAGAACAGCGTCTCAGGCGTCAGGCGACACAACTATAACCATCTGAAGGAATACATTTCTGTGGGGAGGTTTTAGAGTCAGAGGACTAGTTCCATTCATGACTGTGAACTTAGGGAGTTTCACACCAAACACTTATAAAGTAAAGTGGTCCCTTATAGTCACACCTGAACACACACAGCTCACAGTGTGAAATTCCTATTCACCAAGTGAAGCAGGGGGCTGCCACCAACTAGGGGAGCCCAGGGAGCAGTATGTGGGGTGGTCCCTTTCTCAAGGGTACCTCAGTTATGCCACTAGTAGTCTTGGGTTTCAAATCTCAGGAGCAACTCCCTAACCACCAGCCGCCCACAGTGAGATTTGGTGCAGTTGCCCTTTAACGCAGACTCTTTGTGCAGGGTCATAACCCTGCAATGGTTAATAACAGTAATAACCGCCATCATGCCATCATTGTAAACATATTAGAACAAGCACGCATTTGGGTTTGTGCACGTGGAGGTCAGCACGTTCCTGCTGTCCTGCAGGCCTGTTCGAGAGCGCGTGCACAGTGAAGAGAAAATCACAGACATGTAGCAGCTCCAGGTTTATGCAACTTTTGCACGAAAGTCTTGAGAAGACGACTCTGTATGTGTGTATCTGTATATGGGTGTGTGTGTGTGTGTATGTGTGTGTGTATTCTTGAGTCTGTGTGTGTATCTCGATACAGAATGGTTTATGTTCGTGTTTGTTTACATCGAGTTCAGCGCTGGAGCAAGAAGTGTGAACGCGCCCCAAAACAAACCTGCACTGAAATGCACGCACACACACACACGCACGCACGCACGCACACACACACACACACTCAGTGTCCGAGTGTGCAGTGCGCGTGGTCGGAGCTGCAGATACACACCAGCCTGCGGCCGCTCTCCTCCATCCTGCTCTTCAGCCGCGCGCGCCCATCCCGGAGCGTGTGTGTGAGTGAGAGAGAGAGTGTGTGTATGTGAGTGTATGTGTGGGTGAGCAGAAGAGGAGAAGACCATCAACACACACTCTGAACTGCAGGAACCATCTTTCTCGCGGAGCGGCCCCGTGACGTCACGGTCGACCCAAACCAAAACATTGCGTCACGCGCTTTCGGTTTAAGGGCGTCTCTCGCTCGTTTATTTACTGCGTTCTGTAGACATTGCCCAAACAAACGTTTTTATTTTTAATTCACGTTTTTTCTGTTTTTTTAAACGTGTATAAATATGATTTGTGTTTATTCCTCTCCCTCCCCCAGCGGCGCGCGACGGTACTGCAGGGGGGCGTTTCTGTTTTTAATCATAAAAAAACTTTATTGCAAAATTAATGAATTAATGTTTAACATTACAGAAATGAACACATAGACTTTCTCTGTCTCCCCCTTTCTCTCTTACCAAGTAGTATCAATAATAATTATACTAAAGTAGCAATATCAGTCATTATATCACTGTTAATAAAGTATTGTTATTATTATTATTATTAATAATAATAATATAATAATAATAATAATAATAATAATAATAATAATAATAATGCACGTGTAGCAGCATAGGAATTTAATGAGTACAGATGAAAAGCGTAAAAAATACACAATAGGTTAATAAACAATAGCGTAAACTAGGAGACAGACTGGGCCGTGTGTGTGCGCGCGTGTGTTTGGGTGCGTTACTTTGTGTCTCAGGTTGTGACAGACAGATACAGACTGTTCTGCGAGCACACAGCCCTTTCTCTTAACCGGATTGGGTAGTTCCTCGTTGTTTGGCAGTTTGTTAGTGTCGGGCAGCTTGTCGGTGTTGGGCAGTTTGTACTTGTTGGGCACCTTGTCAGTGTTGGGAGTTTGTCAGTGTAGGGCAGCTTGTCTGTGTTGGGCAGTTTGTCAGTGTAGGGCAGCTTCTCAGTGTTGGGCAGCTTGTTTGTGTTGGGCAGTTTGTTTGTGTTGGGCAGTTTGTCAGCATTTGCCAAACTGTGTTAGGAAGTGCAGCTCTGTCTCCACTGTGTTGGTGCCACACTGTGCGCAGATTCTATGCTTGGAGCCAGGATTTCTGACAGTGGCCCGTCTCTGTGGCCAGAGTGTATTCACTGAATCTGTAGTTTGTAAGTGGGGTTCTGTCTTTATATTTGTGTGTGTGTGTGTGTGTGTGTGTGTGTGTGTGTGTGTGTGTGTGTATTTATTTCTTATAGCGGCCCATCTCTGTGGTTAGAGTATGTGTATTTGTGTATTGAACCTATACTGTGTTAGTGGGGTTCTATCTATGTGTGTGTGTGTGTGTGTGTGTGTGTGTGTAGTTATTTCTGATAGTGGCCCATCTCTGTGGTCAGAGTGTGTGTACTGAGCCTGTACTGTGTTAGTGGGGTTCTGTGTTCGTGTTCAGTCACTGTGCTAAGGTAATCAGCTACTGTGTGAATGTGTGTGTGTGTGTGTGTGTGTGTGTGAGCACTGAATCTGCACTGTGTTAATGTGGTTCTGTGTCGGTGGTAATCAGCTACAGTGTCTTGTCGCTTTAGGGACAGATAGCACAGCATTTTGCTTTGTGTTTGTGTGATACAGCGTTCAAAGCTATGGTCCTGGGGACGAAGATTGAGGCAGGTTTCTACATAATAATTTATAAAGACACACTCTCACACCCCGATTGTTGTTTGTTTGTTGTGTCATTAGGCACAGAAAGGCATTTCTGTAATGACTGCTGTTAATGCTCTGTGTTGTTTTTATTTTTGTTTTTGAATACAGAATACAGAAATAGAATACAGTATAATCGAGTTCATAATATAATACAATAGATATGCTATTCTGTTAGAGAGTTGTGCATTATGTTGTTATATATTATTATATATTTATATATAGATATAGATATCTGATCTGTAGCGGGATGCGGTTGCATCTCGAGGTGCATTGTGGGTAGTGTGAAGTCCAGCCTTCTGCTGTTGCAGGAGCGCGCTTGTGTGCGCGTGTGTGTTTCTGCGCATGCGCCTCCCGCTACCTTGGCTCGGTACTGCGGCAGGAGCACGCGGACCGTGTTGTGGAGCGCGCGGAGGATCAGGATGAGCAACGCGCGCTCACTGCAGGTTCTGTCCTGGAGAAAACTGTACCTCAGCAGAGCCAAACTCAAAGCCTCCAGCAGAACGTCTGCACTGCTGTCAGGATTCGCCATGGTGAGGAAACAAATATACACATACACACACACGTTCATGCACGTATACACATACACACACTCGCGCGCGCCTCATCGTCAGAACATCAGCACTGCTATCAGAATTCACCATGGTGAGGAAACACACAGACACACACATCTCCACCACTGTCAAGATTCGCCATGGTGAGGAGATACACACACACACACACACACCATACACATCCTCTTCCATATTTCACATCTCTGTATGCAGCTCTGCAGTGAAAAACACTGAAACCTGCAGAGACAGACAGAGAGAGAGTGGGAGAGAAAGAGCGTTTCCTCTAGCAGGTTTTAAGTTTTACTGGTTTTTGCAGCTGAACTTTAGTGAGAGACCCCACGGAACCCACCAGACTGGCCACTTTATCAGAAACACCTGCTCTCTCACACACACACGGGCAAACAGGCAGGTTGCGGTGTCTGACTGTACACCAGCAAAGAGGGGCTACAGTTGGCCAGAGGCTGTTAGAGGAAGAGTATGGTGAAAAAGAAATCCCCCAGATATGGTCAATCAGTCCCATTTGGGTCCAAATTTATCTTCTTTAGTGCAGAACTCTAGCTAAGAGGCTAACATCGCTAACACTAGAAGTCACCCAAACCTTTTACCATAATCACAAACCCACAACTCTCAAACCACATCCACACTCTTCTTTTAGGTGGAGCAGACTTGTGGATGTTGTTTAGGGCACAATGTGACTTACTGTGAGCTGTAAAAATGAACTGACCTTCATTAAGGTGGGTCAGACATGGACGTCATTTAGGACGGTCTGAAGCACTTTTGGTTGGTGCTGACCACCAAACGGCACAGACCTGAGGAGAGCAGTAAGTCTGGGGAGGGGACCCACCAAGATTTGTACAATGTGTCATCTGTTAGGTACAATATGCAAAAATACTGCAATATGCAAATGTGCGTCTAACCAGTCATTGTTTTTGACAGGGCTCCTGGTGAGCTGTGAATATTTACAAACCTTAAGCCTTTTTCATTCCAGAAAAATGATATCAACCCTTTCAATCCCTTGAAAGGAATTGCAATTACAACATGTAGCAGTAAAATCACTTTACTAATACTGTACTAATATTCTGCATGTATCCTGCAGCCCTGGTTTCAGCTGAAGTTCAGTCTTCCTCAGGACAGTCACTCTGTGTGTTTGATGTTTAGGTGGCGATGGTTGAGGTGCAGCTGGACACCAGTCATGACTACCCTCCCGGGCTGCTGATCGCCTTCAGCGCCTGCACCACGGTTCTGGTGGCTGTTCATCTCTTCGCTCTGATGATCAGTACCTGCATTCTTCCCAACATCGAGGCTGTCAGCAACGTCCACAACCTGAACTCGGTGCGTGAGTCTCCTCACGAGCGGATGCAGCGCCACATCGAGCTGGCCTGGGCCTTCTCCACCGTCATCGGCACGCTGCTCTTCCTGGCCGAGGTGGTGCTGCTCTGCTGGGTGAAGTTCCTGCCCGTCCGGCCACGGCAGCAGAAGAACGACACAATGCCCGCCGGGGTGGCTGCCGCCATCACCTCCACCTCCATCATGGTGCCCTTCGGGCTCATCTTCATTGTCTTTGCTGTCCATTTCTACCGCTCGCTTGTGAGCCACAAAACCGACCGCCAGTTTCAGGAGCTGGAGGAGCTGGAGGACCTCCAGAATGAACTGGACCAAAGGGAAGATGCTTCGGTCCTGCAATCCCCAACCTCTCAGTGACCCTGAAGCCCCGGCAGAAGATGGGTTGTTTCCCAGAGGAGGTGCTGTGTCAGCATGGGTTCATAATGGTCCATTAAAGAAGGTCAAATATCAGCTGTGGCTTTATTCATCAGCTTAATGGTTTGATCAGCTTAAATCAGAAAGCCCTGAATCACCAAACAACCAAGCCAACAAAACCCCAAAACTATGAACCCCATCCCCAAAAACCACCAAACCTCCAGACCACCAAACACTAAAATCTCCAAAAGCTCAAAGCCCCTTAATACTGAAACCCCCAAACCCCTGATATACAGCACAGACACAACTAGCTTTCAGTCTGGAGATCTACACACAGTGGCTAGAAGACCAGACCAACGGATCTTCTGATATTCTGGGCCAAAACAACAGATCTACTGTTTATTATTTAATATTATTTTATCGTTTTTATCTGCTGTTTTTCCTGGACTTTTCCTGGAATTTCGTATCGTGGAACAAATACTGGGATAGAATCGTATCGTTGCCATTGTGGTAACACAGATTAATATTTTCCTCAAATCATTCCCTCTAAATGTAGGGTGACCTGAATGTGACCTTTGACTCTGGCTCTGTTAGATAAATTACACCAATACTGTATCCCTTCATCCCGATCCAATCGGCCAATCAGATCCCGCACAGCCGGTCATATTACCCAGACTCCTCTGCAGCTCCTCTGGGAAACTAATCCTGTTTCATAACTGGACCCACCTCTTTCTGCATGCGCATATTTAACAGCAGTTTGTGTGTGTTGGTGTGTTTAAGTCTGAGGCTGCGTTCACATTGCAGATCTTCCTGCTCAGTTCTGAGTTCTGAATGTTCTGTTCTGCTGGTTTTCACTGCTGTGTGGGTCAAAGTTACAGTCGCATGTGTCTCCAAGTGTTTATATGGATGTCAATGATGGTTACATAGTGAATCTGAACTAGATCACTTTTCTTTGGGGGCTAACACAATGCCCTGCACGTATCCCGCCACCCTGAATGGTTTTAGTTTTAGGACCTTTACAAAACTTTGGTAGAACAACGTCTCAGAAACTCTAGAGTGGTGCAGAGTAACATTTTTCATCATAGAACTGCCCCCACCTCTGGTAGATCTGAATGTAAGTGGCCAGTTCCTCTTCCTAATAATGTGGGTGATTAATTCAGTTCAGCTCCTGAAGCACTAACCAATGAGAGAGTTTGCTTAGCTACGGCTGCCTAGATCCAACAGAGAGAAACGTCCTGATTGGATCATTCTCTGTTTAAGAATTGAACAAAATTGCATAATGCGGTAAAAAAAGACAGATTTTACCGTTTTTACAGTTCTGAGGGTCTTGTCCGATAATTTCCATCCAAGAATCAGACCGGCACAGTCCTGCAATGTAAACGCAGCTCTATAGATTGCTGTAAGGATGACAATGATGATGTTTACAGGTTCAGCAGAGAAACTAGATCACTTTTCTTTGGGGGCTAACACAATGCCCTGCATGCATCCCTCCCACTGCTGATGGTTATTGTGCTATTGTGTGTTTATTTTTTCTTAATCCCACAGACAGTAATTTATTCCAGAAGCAACTTAACTTATACCTGCGTTTAATTTTATTTAATATTGTCTCTATTTCTGGTTCTGTATCGTTTGGTATGTTATTGTGTAAATCTTCATCCAGCTGTTGTGCTTTTGTTTATATTTCAATTACTTCAGACTCAAACCTGCTTTACTCAAGTCCTCCAGAACCCTCAGCTCTCTGCTCTTATGAATATTGGTGCCAAACGACTGATCGTAATGTTTACTGTTTGTACTGATTTTATTGATTTTTGATCGAGAAGGTTCAATCTGGCATGCACTTTATCGAAGGTCAGTGTTTACAGAAGCATTTTGATAATGTGTAAAAGAATCGTTTTGAAAAACAGGGCTAATAATGAGGAAATTCATTTAAATGTAATTTAAGTGTAACACTGACATCCTGTTAATATCCGTCCTAAATTATCTTCATCAGAAGGTCATCAACCCCCACAGCAGTCATCTCTGTATAACTGGCCTCTCTCTCTCTCAGCATGGGTGGGGTGGTACTCCTTCTCCCCATCACTCAGTATAACTGTCCACTGTGTGTGTAAAAGAGAGGAGGATCTGGCAGCACAGTGAGTTTAACAATAATTTTGATCATCAGTGTGATAGTGTGGCTGTGTGTGTGTGGGATGAATGACCTGAAAACATCTCTGTTTACATGATCCCGTGGTTTTTACTGCCAGAAGCAATTACAGTTATTACTGTTTACATGAGCAGTGGAGCCACTTTTGTACTGTTTGTGTGTGTGTGTGTGTGTGTGTGCGCGCATGAGGGTGATGATGTATTAGCTGTAACACCTTTTTCATTCATTTATCATAATAAAGTGAATCTGATGTGGAGGAGTATTTATATGTGTGTGTGTGTGTTTCTGTTACAACATGGAGTAGAAAACCATCTAAGAGCAGCTCTAAGCATCAATTAAACAAACTACAGAATAAAACGAATAATCAGATTGTTCATTAATCAAGATCTTTTACTGCATTAAACATGTCTGTTTAAAATCTGATCACTAAAAACGCTTACACTTAAAATCTGAACAGTAAACAGTGTTTTGGGGACAACATAACTTATTTAGAAGGTTTATTTTTTATATGGACATGACAGGATTAATGAATGTGTATGGATGTATGAGTTTGCATATGTGTGCGCATGTGTGTTGATGGGCTGTTCTGTCTGAATGGTTTTATTAATCTTCTCTGATCTGAGAGCAGCTCTCCAGCCCCTCCCTCAGAACACACTCGGGGTCCTTCAGCTCCACCTGAGAATAGAACACAGTTGGATCACACACACACACACACTCCTGCGCTGCTCTCCCTCCGGTACAGGAGCAGTGCAGTTCTAGTTCTGAAGGTCTGGTGTCCAGGACAGTTTTGTGGTTCCTCCTCAAACACTTTCATTAATCCTGGAGAGGAACAATTGAGATGATCCAGGTATGTTTGAACAGGTAAATCACCAACCTGTGCTGAACAGCGGACTGGGGTTGAGGACTGTGTTCCTGTGACCCTGAGCTCCCTGTGTGGTATTCCAGTCTGTCAGAATGACCACGAGGATCATATGAACATTATACTCCACTCCTGAAGGTCCAGGACATTTGGTTCCTCTTAAAACACTCTCGCTAAACGTGGTGAAGAACAGGTGAGATGATCCAGGTGTGATTGAGCAGGTACATAACCAAACTGTGCTGAACACCAGAACTCCAATAGCAGAGCTGGACACTCCTGACCTACAGACACCTTCACCTTTAACCCTCTGCACCGTTTTCCTTTTGTGTTCCTCCAATAAAGTGTAAAATAGAACATTTATTGTAAATGTAATATTTGGATGGAGTTACACTGGTGGGCATGGTCTCTGCAGTGGGAGGCAGTGGAATGTTCACACCTGAGTAAACACTTGCATCTCTGCCACACCTGTCTAAATGTATCTAAACACCAGCAATGAGGGTCCACTGTGTTCGGCATGTTCAGTGTGTTCAGTGTGTGCAGTATGTTCAGTATGTTGTGTGTGTGTTCAGTGTGTTTATTATGTTCAATAATATAATAATGTGTACTAATGTTTTGTAATTATGTTTGAAATGAACAGAACAGGTGGAGTGATTGTGTGCAGAATTTTGATTGGTGGTCTAGGTGGGCGGTGATAAATTTTGGGAATTTGTGATCTAGACACATCCACACAGTCAGAGGTCACCACACACTGAAGTTAAAGGGTTAAAGGTGAGGCTTACCTGGGGGAGGGGGAGGGGCGTGGGAGTGGCTGCCTGCTCTCTTCCAAAGTCACACACCGTCCCGCACTTCGCCACACCGTCCACCCAGAACCCTTCATACAGCTGCCCTTGGTCCCGGAACCAAAACCGCCCGGGTCCATGCTTCTGACCGTCCTTCCAGCCGCCCTCATACCTGTTCTCATTCGCTTTAACATACACACATACACACACACACTTCAGTCCACAGTTCTTGATAACAGTGAGTTGTACAGGCTCAGAAACCGCAGCAAGTCTATTAGAGGAACCGAAGACATGCAAACACTTTGATTCACCATATCCATTCTGTTCCACCTGAAACTTCTGCACTATTTAAAATGGGAAATTAGAACAAATACACTGGTGATCTGCGTGTGTGTGTGTGTGCATGTGTGTGTGCAGATGTGTAAGTGTGTGTGTGTTATACCGAGTTTCAGAACTCCGTGTCCGTGTCGTTTGTTCTTTAGCCACTCTCCTTCATAAACGTCTCCATTTGGGAAAAACATTCTGCCCCAGCCACTCCGCTGATGCCCCGCCCACTGACCCTCATACCATGAATTAGGGCCATAGGACTGAGTCCCAAAACCCTAAACACACACACATTTATTTACATTAAATGGAAGAACAGATATTCCTCAATTTTGAAAACAACAGTTTGACACACATGACACAATCCCACTCATTCAGTCTAAAGCATCTTAGACACACCCATTCAGCCTACAGCAGCTTAGCCCCATCCATTCAGCCTATAGCAGCTTAGCCCCATCCATTCAGCCTATAGTAGCTTAGCCCTGCCCATTCAGCCTACAGCATCTTAGCCCCACCCATTCAGCCTACAGCAGTTTAGCCCTGCCCATTTAGCCTACAGCATCTTAGCTCTGCTCATTCAGTGTAAAACATGGAAAGCAAATTACAAACAGGTGTGCTGTGGGCCCTTTAAAGGGGCGTCTGTCTCACCTCCTTCCTGTCGTTCTTCCACTCCCCCGAGTACACCTTCACATATTCATCAGAGAGAGGGTGGAGTTTACTCAGAGTTCCAAACCCCTCCCGTTTTCCACACCTCCACTCGCCATCATACAGCACTCCAGCCTTTTTCCACACCTGCGTCCCGTTACCTGCAGACACACTACAGTCACACACACATGTACGCACACAGCAGGCCCTGCCCTCTAATACGCTGCGCTGCTGTGAGGATAAGATGACAAAAACCATAGTCAGTCTAATGTGAAACATATACACACATAAGTGTCTGTGTGTAAAGTGAGGTACTGCAGTGTCATATTAGACTGAAAGAGGCTTTCGCTGTAAAGATTAACCGTACTGCAGTACAACACAGTGGGCAGAGCCTAGAGAGGGGAGTTTGGACAAAGTCTGAGGTTGCATCCAAATCCACATATGGAGGAATGTCTTCCTCCATATTTATGGTGTCATAGAAACTGACTCTAGATCAGCGCTACTGCTCCTAAAGCGGTTTGTGAAAACAGACCCTGTTGTGTAAAAAGGCACCACAGAGTTCAGTTCCAAGCTGAAGTTCAGTTCATTTTTACACAAGTTTACCAATACACAAGTCTGGTCCACCTTAAAGGGACAGGTTTCCTTTCGTCCTTTTCAGATGAAAGAATCTATAAGAACACATGTCTAACATCCTATTATTATTACTGGTTGTGTGGTGATGCAGAGTCAAATTCTAAATTCTAACTTTAAATGCACTCATTCACTCTGTCATCAGTCAAGAATAGTTGTCTATATATGGATTTTGTATATTTTACTGTTATATGGTATACATTTTATAGGTTTTACTGCTTCTACTTTCTTCTCTTGCTCTGTCCACTTTGCTGCTGTAACAGTGTGAATTGTCTTATCTTATCTTATCTCACCTTACCTTAGCTTATCTTGTCATATGCAATCATATCTTGTCTCTAGTTAGAAACGCTGTATTACAGGATAACCTCAGAATAATTCAAATGTATAAAATTCATTTAATAATCCTGCAGTGAGTGTGTGTACCGTGTTTTTTGTTGTTTAGCCACTCTCCTTTGTATTCCTCTCCGCTCACCCAGTACACCGTGCTACGGACTCCGCTCCGCTCCGCCGCTTTGTCCCACAATTTCACCAGGGGCTCGGGCTTCGGATGGGCTTTCAGGAGAGGCATAACTCCCACACACACCACACACTCCTTCAGACTCCACACATTCCCCACACTCCACACACACTCCCTCAGACTCCACACACTCCAAACACACTCCCTCAGACTCCACACACACACATACCTGCTCAGAGTCTGAGTTAAAATAACCGCTCTTTGAGTTTTGGGTCTTTTTTGAGCTCCAGGCTTGTGTATGTGTTTGCTGCGTATCCAAGCAACAAATCTGTAAACACACAGGTCGTGTTCCAAATCGCTCAACAGTGCTGGTTAGGAGTTCACAATTCCTACACACTACGTACCACACACTATAAGCTACACACTACACACTAAACACTACACACTACACACTAACACGCTACACACTACACACTAACACGCTACACACTACATACTACACCTCACTCTCCTACACATCACACACACACCCTACACACTACACGCCACACATAAACCCTACACACTACACATACACACTACACACCAGACATACACCCTACACACTACACACACTACACACTCTACACTCTCCTTTTTTAATAATAACAGAGCTCAGTGTAAACACTTTAATGTTCATTTGAGGACAATAAAGCTGAAGAATCAGCCTGTTTTGACCTTGTGACGCCATGAGGTACAACACGTTTATGAGATCACGGTTCATATATATATGGACTGTATGTAGCTTAGGGAGGAAACAGAACTCATAGGGAGATCTCAGTGGTCGAACCACTGATGGCCTAGCGGAGGCAGCTCCCTAACCGCTAGGCCACCGGCTGATCCAGCATGCCAGATAAGCGATGATACAATATCTTTCTATTAATGCGTTACAAGGGGTCATAGCTACAGTGTTGATGTAGTGTGTCTGTGTGGCCTCCGCCCGGCAGGGGTCGCTTTAGTGCGGAACGGGGATGGGGGCGCGTTCCAATAAACGCGTTTCGCTTTTCTAGCATTGAGTTCGTGTCGGCGGGATCCGCGAGCTCGTGTTTGGGTTCTAAGGGCGAACAAGGGAACAGTGTTCTAGGCACTACGGGAGAACTCACGCGGGAGGAGGAGGGGCGCTCTGTAAAGCGTGTTTGCCGTGGAGGGCGCGAGGGCGCGTGTTGGGACGCGTCCGGCGCATGCAGGAGCGGACGGCTGCGCTGCAATGTCGCTCCGGCGCTACGAGACGGAATGGCTGGAGATGGAGCGGGAATACCAGCAGCTGCAGGTCCGCGTGCACAGACACATCGCCTGTTTACCCATTTACATGTTTATTTGCACTTTAAGACCACTCAGCAAAAAAGGGAACTTTTATAACAGCTGTCCTAACTCACCTCTTCCCCCCAGCTAAGTGCTGTTAGCCTGCTAGCCCGCGTGCTTGGCGTTTCATCAGCAGCAGAACAGCTCTGGACTCCTGACTGTCTGCTCTCAGAACAGTTTTACAGACCAGGAGTAAATAAACAACACCCTCACGGCAGCCAGGATCAGGGGTCACCTAGTGACCCAGCCTGAGTTTCAACCAGTTACTAAACATGGAGAACCTCCTGCTCACATCAGAAATGAATGATCTTCTTATACAGAGATTTCTGAAGTCACTTAGAAGAGGAACTAAAGAAAACAATAAAGTTAAGACAAAAGTTCTTCTGCGGTTCTCATCAGCTTTTCAGTTGTCTTCTATTTAACAACCGTATGGATCACAAAAATGGCTTTGGTAGTTTTGACACTTGAATTTGATCTCGGACAAGTTTTAGATGTTGTACATAAGATGTCATTTATAAGAAAAATCAAGTATTCTTTTGAATCTTCTGGTTGGTCTGAATGTCTGAGACAAATAAAGCAGTTAGAGAACATTTTCATTTTAAGATCGTAAACAGGATGACATTAGAGGGGGCTCTCAGGAGCTGAATTTAAGAAGTGGGAGAAAATGGTCAGAATCTCATTTTGTTCAATTGAGCCCAGTTTGTATAGGTCAGACAGTGAGGAGTCTTATTATGGATTTTCCTTTAATCAGGGCAGCTCTGTCTCTTATCTGTAGGCATCTCAAACGTGTTCTCAGAATAGGTTCTGTTGATAAAAGTGTTCCTTGTTTTGTAGGAGACACATAAAGTGTACAGGCAGAAGTTGGAGGAGCTGACTAGCCTGCAGGCTCAGTGCAGCAGCGCCATCTGCAAGCAGAGGAAAGGTCTCCGGGACCTCAGACAGACACTCCACAAGTGGGTGCCGGGTCAGGTTGGGCTGATTGGTGTCTGGAGGTCACTGTGCTGTACATTGTGTGAGTGTGTTTCTCTTTTGTGTCCAGATGTGCAAAAACATGTGACGAGAAGGAGACGGCGGTGGTGCAGGACCTGCAGACGCAGATCAAAGAGAAGCAGAATGTCTTCTTCGATATGGAAGCATATTTACCAAAGAAGAATGGGTGAGTCCAGTTCACTGCCTGTCCTTCACTGAACAGGTTTATTTATAATACAGGGAATGAAAAAAATAAAATGGGTGTGGACTCACCCACACCAGGCACATCATGTGCTTTGGGAGGTCCAATCACGAGAAGACAGTTCTCAGAATGTTCAGTCCAGCTATGGTGACCTATACTGCAAAACCGACTCATTTTGACTGCACTATTTGTGAGGTCACAAAAACCAACACAGATGCAAATATATGCAGTTTCATATGTGTGCAACTTTGCCTGCAATATTTGCGTGCCCAAGTTTTGCCCCACCAGTGAAGGAGTGTCTCAGCCATAACTGGTTAGCCAATCAGAACAGAGCTCATGAACATATATCAGTCTTGAAGGCACAGTGACAGAAACCGTCTGATCTCGGGTCAGGCATTTGACCTCCAGCGTGAACTCTTTAAGCGCCCCCTGAGACCGAGTGCTCAGCTCTGCTGTTCGAATGTGTGTGGAGTCTTTAGTGTGTGTGTAATCGATGTGGTGTAAACGTGTCTAACATGTCTAAATGGGGCATGAGGTCCTGTTCTCCTCAGGAGAGGCGGAATGTTGGCAGCTGGTCTGCTGAACGTTCCTTTACAGGCCTGAACCTGCAGTTCTGTCTGTTCACCCAGCCCTCTCAGTTCTGCCTGTTCTCTCTGTTCCTTCTGTTTTCTCTCCCTGTTCCCTGTGTTCTCTGTTCTCCCGGTTCTGTCGGTGTTCTGCAGGTTGTACCTGAACCTGGTCCTGGGGAATGTGAATGTAACACTGCTGAGTAACCAAGCTAAGTAAGTTGTTCAGAATCACCTGCAGTCTGAAGGTCCACCTGCTGGACACGCCCCTCACCTGATCCCTCCCTGTCCAGGTTTGCCTACAAAGATGAGTACGAGAAGTTCAAGCTTTATATGACCATCATCCTGATGTTCGGTGCCATATCCTGCCTGTTCCTCCTCAACTACCGGTGAGTCTGGCCTTAAACTGCTTTAACGCACCTTAAACTGCAAAATAACTTTGCACTTTTGGCCAAACTTGGGGCCTCACAACCTTCAGCACAACCTAGAACCACTGTAAAAAGCCTAAACCAGCTTAGAACCAACTAAAATCCACCTTAGTCTGAGAGAGCTATAAGTAGAACCTGGGACATTTTAAAATATCATCTCAATCACAAAAATGTATGAAATGTATACATATATGTATATCATTACATTGAATATACAAAGACATTCAGATGAGCAGACGCCTCATTGGCAGATTTTGCCTGTTACTGGGATACGTCAGCGCTGCAGACACACTGTTCAGGGCAGGACCAACCCCTACACTAATGAGGATAAAATACCATAACCTGGCCAATAAACACGGATTAATATCATAATAAATAGATGTCCTGTCCATCAGTCTCACTTCAGGCACATTACTTCCATCTTAAAAACAGCTTTTCTTTTTATTTTATTTAATTATAAACAAAAGCAGTAAAAACTCTCCTTTAAAAATACCAAAGTACTGCTTTATTTCAGTGCACACACACTTACACAGATATAGAAGTGTTTTTAAAGCGACACGGGAGGGTTTTCGACGCCTCCTGGATGTTTATTTCCACATGTCCAGAGAAAAGAAATTTAGGAGTAGCGTTTGCAAAATTATGAGGAACAGCATTCTGGAAACATGTTCATATCAAACTGTTTTTCCCATAAAAGTTGATGAAAATGAAGATCAATGGTGTAGATTAGTAAACAAAAACTCTTGCATGATGTTAATATCCCTTAGCGTTTTTAGGATCATTAAAATGATTATTGTATAAGTGATTATTATGTAACTAGTTATTATATAAATGATAATTGATGTTTTAATAGGAGATGTTTGACTTTTTGTTCCCTAATGTGTTTCAGAGTGACGGATGAGATCTTTAATTTTCTGTTGGTTTGGTATTACTGCACTCTGACGATCCGCGAGAGTATCCTGATGACCAATGGCTCCAGGTGAGAACAGAACACACACACACACACCTCTCACATGTTTAACTCACACATGACCATCCGCAAGAGCATCCTGACCCAGGTAAGCTCAAACCACTCATATGTGCTGTGCACACTCTTCACACACTCCTCCCTCGCTCTACTTTTGCCCCTCTGCACACTTTAGTGCCTGGAGATCAAACTACCTTCTGCTCCAGACAGTTGGTGTGATTTTTGGGTTGTGTGTGTTCAAACTTTATTGTGGATTGTCATAGGTTGTGTGTTTTTTTTTTTTTTTTCCCTCAGGATTAAAGGCTGGTGGGTCTCACATCACTACGTTTCCACCTTCCTTTCGGGAGTGATGCTCACATGGTGAGATTCCTTGGAACATTACAGAGCACTTTTAGAGCATTATAAATATCTAGAGATTGCCGAGCACTTTTTAGAGCATGATAGCGATTGCAGAGCTCTTTTAGAACATGACTCTTCCCGTTGTGTATTACGGTCTGCCAGAATGATGGTGAGGATCGGATGAACATTATCTTTGGTGACAGTTGTTATAATCCTTCTACACCCTGATTGTTCTTATTTTCTCCTTTAGGCCTGAAGGGCCGATTTATCAGCTGTTCCGGAGTCAGTTTCTCGCCTTTTCCATCTACCAGAGTAAGTTCATCCTTGTGTTTGGCTGTTGTTGGTTGTGTTGCAGATTTTGTGCAGGTTCTGCTGTGTGTGTGTGTTTGATAATTGTCTGTATCTTGCAGGTTGTGTGCAGTTTCTGCAATATTATTATCAAAGTGGGTGTCTATATCGGCTCCGTGCGCTGGGCGAGAGGAACCAGCTGGACCTGACCGTGGGTGAGCTGATCTACACTCAGAACATACATAAGCACAGACGGAGGGTCTATGGGAATTTAGCTATTCTTTCTAAACATTTTTTCTTATTATACTGATCCGAGTGCCCATTCGCTAATCAAAGCAGCATGAAATATTTTTGTTTTTGATTTGGTTTATTCATAAGCTGATCAGAGGAGCAGTAATGCTGACCAATCACCTCTCAGTAGCAGTAATATAACCAACCAGCTCTCAGTAATAGTAAAGTATGTTTTAGCAATTTAGCTCCCTTCAGCCCCATTCACTGAGTGCCTTCTGTAGCGCCCTCTAGTGCCAAGTGATTTTATTTCTTATTTTTTTGGCGAAAGTGAAAGTTCCACTGTTCCTCCAATCGGAAGGCGATCCTGCATCAGTGTTCAACCAATCACCATGTCTCCACTGATGTGTGCCATGCCTGATTCTGAACGAACCATAAGCCATAAATTAAAATGAATAAAAACAGTAACTAAACATAGTTAATTCAGTCTGAATATATCTGAAGGTGGGTTTTTTTATTTTATATGCTGGTTTTTTTTGTTTGTTTTGTTTTGCAGAGGGGTTCCAGTCATGGATGTGGAGGGGTTTAACTTTTCTCCTGCCATTTCTCTTTTTTGGACATGTAAGCACAGTGATAATGCTAACGCTAACTAAACAACAGCCTGTGTCTTTTGTTAAAGAAGTACAATACTGTGTGTTATAGTGTGTGTACTGACCATCAATGTGTTTTATATAGTTTTGGCAGCTGTATAACGCAGTCACTCTGTTCCGGTTGGCGGCACGCGATGACTGCAAAGAGTGGCAGGTAAAACACACACAGACTCACTGTTTTCTGATTCTGATAAATAACAATATGACAAATTGGTGTAGTTTATATGTATGATTGTGTAATATCAAGGAAATAATAATAAAATGTTGCAGACATATTATTTAGAGTGAGAGTGTTAGAGTAAAGGTCTGAGAGACGCTGTTTAACTGGATCTGTTCTTCCTGTTTTATTATGTTACATTTTCTAGTTTTTATTTAAGTATTTTTTCTCTGTCCTGCAGGTGTTCATGCTGGCTCTGACGTTCCTGATGCTGTTCCTGGGGAACTTCCTGACCACAGTGAAGGTCGTCCATCAGAAGGTCCAGAAAAACCAGAAGAAGAACCGGGAGAAGGACCAGGAGCAGGACCAGGAGCATAAGAACGAGTGAAATGCTTGCTTTCGGCCACTATGGGGTGCTGTGGAGCTCAGTGGAGTTACAGCTGCAAACACTACAGAGACTGTGATCCTGAAGTCCTGAGGGTCCTGATGGTCCTGCTCTCATTTCTCTCTTCTTTTTTTTTTTTCCGCTGGGGTCTCGCTGGTGTGTCTGAACTGTAGTCTGGGAGCCGGAACTCAACGCACTTCGGCATTTTAGACACTGTAGCTTCAAGCGATCAAACCGCGGTTCCTTTCGGGTCAGTGCATGATTGTTTACATAGAACCACAGGTCCACTTTATTCTGCAATGTGCTGGGAGATACTGGTTAAAGGTCAAAGGGATGTGTGTGTGAGTGAGTATGTGTGTGCGTGTGTGGTATGTGTGTCAGATTCTGCTGCTGATGCTGTACAGGTACATGATGTTGAATAAATGCTCAGTGTTACTGACTGTCTCCCAAGCTGCTGAGTGTCTGTCTGGTTACTGCCCCCCAACATCCCAAAAACACACCAAATGTAAACAATATACACACACAGAGCAAGGTCAGCTCACCTGACTAGGTTCACACACTATTGACTAACTGAAATATTCTTTCTCGCAGGTCCTATTATGTTATTATAACCATGTTTATACAGTTATCTTCAAACCCACAGCTCTAGCTGAATTAGCTGGTTGGTGTTGATTGTTCACTTTTTTAAACGTGTTTTCATCATGGTCTGAAGTATGTAAAGTGGCCTCTTATAGTCATGTGTGAACACACCACACCACAGTACACAGTGTGATCATTGTGAAATTCTTTCTCTGGATTTAACACGTTTAACCCATTCACCAAATGAAGCAGTGGGCAGCCAGGAACACAGCACCTGGGGAGCAGTGTGTGGGGATGCTTAAGAGTACCTCAGTGGTTCCACTAACAGACCTTGGATTTAAACCCACAACCTTCTGATCACAGGGGCAACTCCCCAACCACCGGCTGCCCCACAACTGATTTGGCTGCTTCAGGGTTCCACTGTTTACCCGAAAGCAGTTCAGGGTTTTGGGGTTGAGAAGACATATCTTGGTCATAGTTCACCAGACAAACATTACGCCAATACAAACATGCTTCCGTTTTCTAGTTAATGGGAAAAGTAGTGTCAGAAACCATATTAACAGAGACCTTGAGCTCCGCCACACCTCCACATGCTCTGAGACCCTGATCTGCATGACTTCATCTCCATCAGCCTCTCCTTCAGGTTTCTGTTCCACTGAAAACAGTGAGGCATTCACATTCTGTTAAGGTTTAAGGTGGAACTGAAAATGAATAAGAAGCTGGAAAACAGGAACCCAAATTCACTCCTAGGTGTGAGAAGTCTGTGTGTGTGTGTATGTACATACACACCATATTGACAAAAGTATTGGGACATCTGACCATTATACCAACAGGGACTTCAAAGTCATTGCATTCATATGCATAGCCTTAATATGGAGTTGGTCCCACTTTGCAGATCTAACAGCTTTGCTCTTGGAAGGTGTAGGAGTGTTTCTGTGTGAATTTGTGCCAATTTACGCTTGATTTTATACACGGTTGTCTTATCCTTGGCATACTGGGTAGATTAAATGAAAGAAATGGGAGAAAACGTTTTACAGCGCCAGGCTGCAAAGTGCCTAAAGATACACGGTGCATTGATAAAGGACTTCCAGCCACTCAGCATTCAGCACCACCAGTATACCGATCACCACCTGATCATCTGTAATCATCTGCACCTGTTTCTCCACCAGTGCTTTGTTATGCATGAATGATTCATAAGTGGCTCACTGTGTGTCTTAACAAACAAAAAACAAGAAAGTCTGGCTCTTTGGAAACGAAATATGAAGAAATGAGGGGTGGAGAAAAAACTTTCGCACATGAGTGTATGTACACTACTAATAAACCCTCCTGATCCGTTTGTTTGTGCAGGGTGGTGTTGATGTTGGGCTCTGTGCTGCAGGGGTGCGGAGGTTTCCTGTGCACAGGTGGCGTGTAAACAGGTGCTGAGATGTGTGTGACCGCAGAGATCCTGCACTGTGTTTCTGCGTGAGCTGACTAAACATCATTATTCACCCTGAAACTTACAACACAGCTTACAACACACCAATAAGTGAGCAGAGCGCCACCTAAACATGTTCCCCACCTGGTTCAGCTGTTTGAAATCAGAGTAAATCAGGAGGTTCTCAGTGAAGAAGGAACAGGAATGTTGGTCCAGCTGCTTTCTGTGGTGTGTCTGTTGGTGTCATGTTTTATGATATAAATAAATAAGCACAAAAATCTCAATTGCTTTAGAAATTCAGGGTCACTCCAAACCTTTAAAACATGATTATCTCTTCAATAAATAAATTTTTCACATTACCCCATAACTCGGACCAGTTCAGAGTGTGTTGGTCTGAAACGGTTCCCTGTAGAGGTGGAACCAGACGTCTCCAACACAAATCCAACTGTTTTCTTCACCTACTGACCCCCAGTGAAGCTCTACATGTCTCTAAATGTGTATATGGGAGGTAAGGAATCTGAACTAAATCACTCTGGGGACTATTTTGCCTCACAATGGCCTTCATGTATCCCTCCACCATGAATGTTTTTAGTTTTAGGACCAAAAGCTTCTCAAGACTGTGGTAGATCAACACATCTCAGGCATCAGGTGACACAGCCATTTGAGGCACTAACTTTCTGTCAGGAGATTTTAGAGGCAGATGTCTGGTTTCATTCACCTTCACTGTGAACAGTTCTGACTCTCCAGAACGAAGCCAAACCACATTAAATCATGTAATTATGCAGAAATTTAATGATTCCAGTTTGAATACTGAAATATGACACTGAAGAAGTTTCACTTTATTGGGGCTGGGACCAAATATTCAAACATCAGTCCCTTCCGTGTTACTGCTGTGGAGAGGAGCTGCAGTACTGAGGGATTACTAAAAGGGTGCCTCAGTACTTTTCTGCCCTGGGAATGAACTAATTAATTCTAATTTCCTTCTCCATACTCCACCCACTCTCCAGTAGCTGCTGCTGTGAGGTTCAGCTTCACATAATTCCAGTAAACTCCCCCTCTTAATAACACACTCACACTGGGCTT
The DNA here is from genome assembly GCA_037974605.1 of Nannopetersius ansorgii. NCBI lineage: Eukaryota > Metazoa > Chordata > Actinopteri > Characiformes > Alestidae > Nannopetersius > Nannopetersius ansorgii. The sequence goes on along the minus strand of JBBPDE010000034.1, from coordinate 275,846 downwards.
TGCAGTCTTTGCCAATCTCAGACCAGCTGACTGGGACCAGTTCATCAGACAAAATAAATACCCTGTAAAACTGTCATTGGATTAAAGCTGCAGTTCCTTCTCTAGGGTCCTGCTAGAGAGTTTCTGTGGTGTTCCAGGTGGTTGTGAGAGTTGCTTGGTTGGTTACTATCGTATTATGGGTCAATGCTATGTTATTGCTAGGTGGTTGCTATGATATTGCAGGTGGTTTTAATAGGTGGTTGCTATGGCATGTCTGGTGGTTCCTAAGGTGTTAATAGGTTGATATTATATTCCATGTGGTTGGTAGGGTGCTGCTAAGCGATTAGAATGATCTTACAGGTGGCTGCTAGAATGGGTTGGTAATGTATTCTATATGTTCTATTTGGTTGCTAAGGTATTCCATGTGGTTGCTAGGCTGTAGTGAGTGAGTGCTAGGGTGTTGCTAGGTGGTTGCTGTAACACATTGTAATGTGTATGTGTGTGTGTGTGTGTGAACAGCTGCAGTTTCTCATTAGCATGAGTGGGATTTTTTAAAGCTTTCTGTAAAGGTCAATCTCACATCAGTCGATATGGAGGAACGCGTTTGTGGGCGGAGCCTGGAGGCTGACTGTAAAATGTTCACATCTAGTGGAATATTGCTGGGCCGATAGCAGCAAATATCAGCAGGTCACCTCCTTGCCCGAGTGACCGCTGCATCAGTGCAAAACATTTCTGCCCGTTAGCACCTGCGAGAACATCCGTGAGGAACAATGAGGGCCAGACAGGTCTGACCAATCCAATATAGTTCATCATATTCATAGTCAATACGTGCAATAAAAAAAGAATGTGTGCATTTCCCTGAGTCTTCATACATTCAGCGTCTGAAACTCTTCAAAAGTTTTTGACAATGTAAGATCCTGAAAGTTTTCTAATGCTCTCAACGTTTCAGGATTTTCTTCTGTTGTTCCTCCTGTGGTTCTCACAGGATGGAGCAGGGTTTTCGCTTCTTTCGGGCCTTTCGGGATTTCCGCCTGGACGTCAGGGCGAGTTTTGCGGCCTCTCTGAAGATGTCCTCCACGTTCTCGCGGTATTTGGCTGAACACTCGAGGTAAAGCTCAGCATTCATCTGCTTCTGCGCCTCCTCCCCCTGGAACATCAGCACAACCAGAATAAACACGACACCTTTGCTCATAATATGTTCATGTTTATTACTATATAATATATCAAGGGCGGCTCCAGGTCAATATTTTTGGTGAAACAAAGCACTCTTCATCCCCGGCGCGTACTGCCCTGTATTTTTATTACTGTAAATTAAATTAAAAGAGGCTGTTGAGCTCAGTTGCTGTCCAGTGTCTGCTTTAACCGGCGAGTCACGACAATACCACTCCTCCTGAAGCCCCTGAATAACACGTGCCGTAGAATGAACAGTAAATTATTGAACTGTACAAATGATTTATTACTAAAAAATACATTCACTTATTACTCAATTTACCCGGCTTGGAATGTAACTCTCGCAAAAAGTGGGGGGTTACTGTATATCCCTCCCTCTTTCTCTCTCTCTCTCTCTCTCACCTGAACATAGGTGATTGGTGCTTGCTCCATCGCTCTGAGCTTCCTCGTTTTCTCTTTGTCCTTCCTCAGGTCTGTCTTGCAGCCAATCAGAATCTTGGGGACATCTTGGCAAAAGTGATGGACCTCGGGGTACCACTGCAAGACATTTACATTTACATTTACGGCATTTAACTGACGCTCTTATCCAGAGCGACGTACATCAGTGCTTAAGAATTCCACAACTGTTTCTTACCTGAAAAACAGCTTAAATCTGAGTCAGCTATTTAACCGAGATACTGCAGTCAGAGCATCTATACAACAACTGTCACATAATAACTAGCCAAAACCTCACCCAACAATACATAAGCCCTAGAGAGGACACTCACAAAATTAAGTCTAAAAGGAGTGTTTCAGCAGTAAACACTGCTGAAGCACCCCTTTTAACTTCATGAGTGGGTGGGGCTCAACTGCCATAGGATGAATGGGTGGGGCTAAACTTCTGTAGGATAAAAGGGTGGGGCTAATCTGCTGTAGGATGAATGAATGGGGCTAAACTGCTGTAGAATAAAAGGGTGTGTGTATATATGTAGAAAAGTTAAACTTTGTGAGCTGTTTGCAGTTTAGTTTCTATAAATGGACAGGAGAGTGAAGAGTACAGACTATACTACACTCTGCACATCAGTTTCATGTTCAATTCTGCCCTTTCGTTTTATACTGCTGTGTTGTAAACACAATGGGAAACAGTGCAGAAACACTTGTTTCCTGCAGTCTGTAATCTCTCTCTCACACACACACACAAAATTGACACTCACTTTAATCATAACGTTTTCGAAGCTGGTTGGGTTGGTGACGTCGTAGCAGACGAGGACGAGGTCGGCATTCTGATAGGACAGCGGTCTCAGGCGGTCGTAATCGTCCTGACCTACACACAAACATGCACACAGAATAAATGTTATAGTGTGACTCTGCTGCTCATTATGTGTGAGTGTGTTTAATGCAGTATTTTGGTACTAAACCACATCCTGCATTGCATCCTGTTCTGTAGCTCTGACAAACAACCGGCCACAACCATCTCGCTGTTTCACAGAAACGTCAGTTCCACGAGAACCCGGCGCCAGAACCGTAGTCTAAGCAGTTCTACATAAGTCATGTAGCGCTGAAGTGTAAGCAGGTTTTGGTCAGTTCTAGATACAGGTTCTGCTAGAACACTGAGACGTGTTTAATTAGGTTCTTCTCGGAGTGGTGAGGCTAATGTAAAATATTGTAAAATTGAAATAAATGTAATCCAGAATTTAATCCAGAATTACATTCCAATCTCTGCTTGGAACAAATGTAAATATGACGTCTCTGCACATTTTAATGCTAAAATACTAGATCTACTTCTTTACTGAATTTAAAATGTAACTGGAAAATACGTGTTTTGTGCAAACATTTAGGCACTTTCACAGTCAATGCTCAGGAAGACCCCAAAAATAGTGGTCACCAAGATCTACTCACCTGCATCTGACCTGCTGCCCCATCCCCTTACTTATCGCTTCAGCCAATCAGGGACTTCTGAATTAGCCAAGCAGGTACTGTTAATTGTGGATTTCTCATTAAAGTGGATCTCCAGGAGCAAGATTGGTGACCAATGATCTAAAGGTTTATTTCTCTTGTTGATTTCTTGACAGACCTTGTCTATTTCAGAAATGTTCTCATGTGTCATGCCTCACACAGTGCCTTCAAGATCTCTGGGGGTAGTAAAGACCAAAGGAAGTTCAAGGTTGGTTTTGATGTGTTCTAGATCATTGTCTTGTTGTAAGAGCCAAACTTGTTTCTTCTCCAGTTCCTTCAGTGGAACATTCATATCATGATCTAATGATATTAAGCAGAAACAGTCCGAGGTGCCAGGATGTAACCATTTAAGGTGGAACCGGAAGTTCAAATGAGAGGATGGCGGGCAGGAAGCAGCACGGCGCCTGGTTATGTGGTTTCTGACTCACTTCTGTCAGACACCTCATAAACAAGAGTGTTAGGATTCAGTCAAACAAACAGAAGCTGAACTGTCTTTTCAAGAGGATTATTCTTCAGCAGAGACAGAAATGTTCATTGTTCTTATTAACTCAAGAGCCCTCAGGGCCTTCAGTTCTACTTTCTCATGGAACTAAAACACACACCAGGGGTATCTGGGTAGATGCAGCTAAGTGAACTCTCCCATTAATCAATTCTTCAGGAACTGGACTAAGGGTCCTACACATTACATTCACTACCAACACCATTAGGAAGAACCAGTCATGTTCTGGTTTACACTGAGTAGAGAAAAAAAGTTCAGGTATGTTACTGCTTGTAGAACCATAGAGTACGCAGGTTTCATTCAGTTCTAAATACATCACTCACTGTAGAACCCAAGCACGAGCAGGTTTCAGCTCTAGTGTGTTCTGCTGCATCTTCAGAACAGCCGTGTTTTGCTGTTTATGAGATGAATGTGTGAAGGTTCTTCCACGTGAAACATGCTGCAGTTTTAATGCTCTCTTGGTCACAACGTGCTGAAGAGGCTGACGAGAACCTGACCGAAACCATGTCATTTTATCAGAAATTTTGAAAGAGCTGCACAAGGTGGAGGAAGTGGAGGTGAAGAACCGCTTCCTGTTATTACACTTCTGACACACTCATTACACACACTGCACCAAACATAACCTACACACTTCAGATGCTCTGCTCCATCATGGAACGTCTGTCTCCACGTCTGAAGTACATTATTTACATACACATGATTTCATTGTGCTCTTCTGTCATGCATTAACCAACATCACAGAATGACCAACATCAGTCACAGACTCACAAACTGACCAACACCACTCTCAAACTGACCAACATAAGTCACAGACTGACCAACATCACTCACTGACTGACCAACACCACTCACAGACTCACAAACTGACCAACACCACTCTCAAACTGACCAACATCAGTCACAGACTGACCAACATCAGTCACAGCCAGAGCAACACTATTTACAGACTGACCAACACCACTCACAGACTGACCAACATCACTCACAGACTGACCAACACCAGTCAAAGACAGAGCAACACTACTCACAGACTGACCAACACCAGTCACAGACTGACCAACACCACTCACAGACTGACCAACACCATTCACAGAATGACCAACACCACTCACAAAATGACCAACACCAGTCACAGACTGACCAACACCACTCACAAACTGACCAACACCACTCACAGACTGACC
>JBBPDE010000034.1:240998-263080 GCA_037974605.1 Nannopetersius ansorgii | reverse complement strand
TACAGACCAGTATAGAATACCAGAGTACCAGTACCGACTGCAACAAACCTGTATAGACTGGTATAGACCATACAGACCAGTATAGAATACCAGAGTACCAGTACCGACTGCAACAAACCTGTATAGACTGGTATAGACCATACAGACTGGTACAGAGCAGTACAGAAGAGTATAGCATGTGACCTGGTCTTTACTTTGTGGTGTTTGAACCAAAAGCAACTCTGAGTTTGTGAATGTTTGGTAAAGAGGGATAAGGGGTTACATTAGGGTTTCGGGGTTAAGAGTTTAGGGCTTAGGGGTTAGATTCTAAGGATTAGGGGTTAGAGTTGAGATTATTATTGTGCAGAAATGTTGGTGTTGTGTTCCATAAAAACACATCTGTGTTTTTGTGAGTTTAACTGGGAATCGCTGCTGTGTGGATATTTGATCACTTAAACGTGAATTCAGGAAGCCTAGTGACGATCGTCACACTCTCCATGAAAAGTGGTTCGGTTTGATCTTGATTAAAACTTTTCTTGAGGAACTCTTTGCTTCTACATTAAGTGTCAGAGCAGTCCTGACCCAGCAGCTTGAGTTCTAAGGTGGAATGGGAGAACTGAGCAGAATCACTCCAGGTCCTGTTCACTCCAGTCCGGCCTTACAAACACTTTACCGACCTGAAGTGCGAGTGTGTGTGCGTTAACAGTGTGTGGTTATAGTGCGTAAAACTTGTAATACATGATGTTCAAAAGGTTTTCAGTAATCCAGAAGTGTGAGAATCTTGCTTAAAAATGACAGCAAACTGAGTATGTGGATCACAAACCAGACTTGCTCATTACAGAACCCCAAGCTCCCAATAGCACAGGATAATTAAAAACCTCATAAAACTCATAACTCAGACATTACACACATCTGGATTAAAGCAAAATAGAAACATGTCTGTTAGGGCTTTAAAGAAATGTTTAGAAAAGTTTACCTGTTTATTCCACCACTCATTTTTTCACCAGCTGCAGCTGCAGTCTCTGTGCTTCAATTTTGTAAACTGGGTTATAAACCTGTTCCATTTTCTCTTTTACTGATGCTTTTGTAGCTTGTTTTATGCTAGAACTTTAGGTTTGCATAATTATACTATGATTCTTTAATCTAGGACAGATTTTTTAAAAATGTAATTAAAATGATTCTCAGATGAAGCATGATTAAATATAATCTGTGATGATGGTATAATTATACTATCAGGACGTGGACACATGAAGGCAGGTGAGGCAGCACTGATCCAGAAGCTATAAAACACTGTCGATTGAGATGTTTCACTAAACTGAAAACTGCAGGTTTTACTGATGAGGTCAGGGTGGTCGAGTAGGTGAAAACCTGCTGAAATAATTGTTTGGGAAATGTAGATAATCACTGTTTATTAAAGCAAAATCTTAAATAAAAGAACAGGATCTACAATCGTTATGATCAAGATCCACTTTTTAACTGTGAAGAACATTCACTTTGAATAAAGTCTTGACTTTAGTGGAAGAACTTCATCACTCGTTTCCACCGTTCTCTTCCTCCGCTGCGTCCTCGTGGCCGTCTCGCTCAGGGTAGTTGAGGATGTGCCGGTTGGCCTGGATCAAGTACTGCTGCTGCTTAAAATACACTTTCAGCACCCCCTTAATCACCACGAATGCTATTCCCCCCTAAAACACAAACACATACTGGTTTGAGTACCAATGCTACGCTGCTCTATCTCTGTTGTAGAATAACCCGGGTCAACTACACCCACTGCTCTAACACGGCGTTAGATTAACCCGGGTCAACTACACCCACTGCTCTAACACGGCGTTAGATTAACCTGGGTTAACCACACCCACTGCTCCAACAATTCCCCCCTAAAACACACTACTTAAAGTAAGGGTGGGCAATATGACTAGGAGATTGTGAAGACGATCTATGTGTTGACGATCTGCCAAAACAGAGAGATCATAGTATCATCTTAATAGACTACAACTCATCTATCTATTGCGCTTCTATGCCCTTCCTAATCCCCCCCCCCAGTCAAATCGCTTTATTTGCTAACTCCTGCTTAACTCCCGCTTTATAGAAACAGCGCTCAACCAACAATAGTATGGCTGTACTGTAACTTGCAAGATAGTAAAAAAAATGATTGTTACAAATTAATATAAATACTGTGATAAAATTGAAATCATGACTAAACTGTAAAAAAAAGTGAGATATGATGTTTTTGCCATATCGCCAAGCCCTAGGTTTGAGTAACAATAGTTCACTTCTCTAGCCCTGTTTTAGAGTAACCCAGGTTAACCACACCTACCGCTTTAACACTGTTTCAGATTAACTCTAGTTAAAGGGTCAGGCTTAGGGTTAAGCAGGAGCTCACCAGCACAGTGCGCTGCAGACTGGAGGGAACCCTCCGGAAGAGGAGCCGACCCACCAGACTGGCAATGGAGGGGAACACCAGTGCCCCACAGAGTGTCCGAGACACAGAGATATGATCACCTCCATAACCACCATCGGCTGGAATGCGGGGGAGGGGCCGACCAATACCTGCTCACAAAAAGGACAAGTCAAGTCAGGAAAGCGGTGGCAAGCCGACCGGACGGTAACAGTAGACATCAGTACTGAATGACATAACTGACATTAAATGCTCCTTCAGTTCAGAATATCTGGGGTACAAATAATGAATGATCTAAAATGTACAGATTAAATATATAGGGTTATGTAATATTTGGATCTTCATGTGACTCGACACTTCTGTGTGCGAACACACATTACTTTTTGAATCCTTGATTTGGTTTTGTCTTAGATATTCTTTAACCTGGCGGTGTGACTAGTGGATGAGGCCTGTAGGTGTAGACTCACCAGGGACAAAGCCACTGAGCAGCTGGAGTTTGGCGGAATGGCGCTGCCAGAGCCGCACAGCGTAATCCTCCCAGCGAATCATCTTGCCCAGTACCAGCATCACAGGGATTGTGGGTAAACCCATCAGCAGGAACAGGGGGTCTGCACGCTCCATAACATCCAAACCTTTCTTATGACCCACCACCTAAACTCACACAAACACATTGAACACAAATTTCACATTTATATTTTCAGTGAGCACGCCTCTAAAAGGCTGAGTGAGTATACACTTTTATTTACATGTATGTTTACACTTTAGAGCAGTGGCCCCCAACCCCCGGGCTGCAGACCAGTACCGGGCCGTGGGTCATGTGGTACTGGTCCGCAGGCTGCAGAGAAAAAATAATTAAAAAAAACTTGTATGAAAATGCTGTTAATAAAGCTGCGAATACACATCGGATTTACGTTCATTATTATATTTTAAAGATACCCCATTATTATATATTTAAAATATTTTTTTTAAATATATAATTTTTATGCGTATCCTTTATTTGTATAAATACGTATACGTATATTTATCTGCCACTCCTTAAAGGCCGGGCCATGAAAATAGTTTCTGATATTAAACCGGTCCTTGACGAAATAAAGGTTGGGGACCACTGCTTTAGGGTGTAAACCCATGTGTACTGTTGAGTAGAAACAAAGCCACAGGTATCCTGTTTAGATTAGAAGCGTAAATGACTTCTTGATGAATGCTGTACATAAATGTATCTGGTTTGGTTTGACTCGCAGAGTAACATGTTCTTCCTCCTTCTGATCTGACAAATCAAAAGAGCAGTGATTCACACACTCATGGGTGAGACTCTCACTTTCACTGATGGAATGTATCTCATTGAGAGATCATGTGTTTTAATACATTGTTATTCCAACTAACCCTACAGAACCAGACCTGCATGACTGTGACGGCTCCATATGTGACTGCTGACCAGTACACCGTTCCCACCACCACACCAGCTGCAGCAAACGGACTGACCCGGGACAGAGCTCGATCTACCTGCTGCAGAAAATACACCAGAGGACCTGCAACACATACACACACATCACTTGAACAGAAACTTGTCACAGCCATCAAACAGAATTCCTCTGACAAACTGAGCCAAAGACTGGATGAAGATTCAAGTCTCCTCATCTTCAAACATGCTCCTCAGCCCCATGGCCCCTAATCAGCCCTGTGGTCCCACTCAGACCACATGAACACAACATGCCCCCAAGACAAACACAAATCACACACATGATGCAAGGCATGCACACACACAAGGGAAATGATGCCACCCATCCCGGAATATTCTCTGCTTTGTTTTACGGAAAGCTGTTAAAAATGAGTTGGGTTTGTGCTGACAGAGGTTCTAACCCGTTTTGGGGAAGACGATCCGGTACTCTGTGCCACATTGAGGGCAACTGACAGCACCACCGCCGCTCTTCTGCTTTTCGTCCAGCCAGCGCTGCAGACACGCCTGGTGGATCCACTTGGTGCAGCCTTTACAGCGACACGGACTCACCCACTCGGCCACACGGTCCTCGCGCTCCGACACAAAACACACCCAGCAGTGTCTGTGGAACACACACATCATCTCTACAGATTCCTCAGGTTTATGCGGGCAAAAGATCATAAAACATACTACTGAACTAATAAAATTACCAGATACTAATGAAGTCTATAATACAAAACACAAACTGCGCTCATTTACCTTTCAGGAGGTTCATCTGCAGAGGCCATGACTGCTCACCTTAGGTCATCACTCTTGAACATCAGACCCACCTGTGGGCAACCAGGATTTACAACCTTTCAAAACACAATCACCTCAGCATCATCTGCAGTGTGCACGTTCGGTCACCTCATCTGCCTAAACTCACCTAGAAATACAGCTCTACTCATTAGCACACTCAGCCAACAGGCCTGAGACCCCCAGGATGCAGAAATTCAAAGTGGAGGACATTTAAGGGAGAGATTCAAGGGGGATGAGGTGGAAAGTAGAGGACATTTTAAGGCGGTGTACGTGTTAAAGCGAGAGTTAGGATTAAATTTTAGGAGAAGTGGGTTTAAGGTGAGCAGCTTTAATGTATGGAGGTTTCTGGTGGAGGAGGTTTAAAGTGGAAGAGGTTTCAGGCGAGGAGATTTACGGTGGAGGAGATTGAAGGTGAGGAGGTTGAAGGTGGAGAAAGTGATGGTTTAAGCTTGAGGTTTACGGGATCAGTTTCAGTTATTCTGAAAATTTGGACGTAAAGCTGCTTTATGACAACACTAGTAAATATTATTAATTCATATTTAATTTTATATTTAATAAATACGAGCCTTAAAACTAGTCTGTGTTTAAACTAAAGACAGAAGAAAATTTCTGAGCTGTACTGTAGTCCTTCAGAGAAATTTACGATCTAATTAAGTCTCTTTAAAACTTTTAACAAAAATCTGATTTATTTTTCAGTTCCACCTTTAAAACAGCAGCTGTCACTTTAGCTTCGTGCAAACCTTCATCTAAACTCTTCCCTTCAGCAGTTTTGACACGTCAAAATGTTCGGAGAGCAGATAAACATCACTCACACTGAGATCTTACCTCAAACTGAGCAGAAAATCTGGACAAAAACACTTTGTTAATCAGTTTTTATGAGAAGTTTTATAGACAGCTCCCTGTTTACAGAGACAGTCACTTCCGCTTTAACAGCCACACGCAGGAAGTTTACCTCAAGCTCAAAATAAAAGCCCTGAGCGACCTTCAAAAAAATATCAAATATTAAAACTAACATAATACATTAACAACAATAAACATAATAATAAACAGACCACAGCAGCATCATAATAAACAGACCATAATACACATAATGATAAACAGACTGTAATTACATCATAATAAACACGAAAATAAACATCATAATGCATGTAAAAATAAGCATAATAATAATAATGAATATAAACATACTAATAAACAGACCACAATAAACACAATAATAAACATTATCATAAACACCTAAATATACACCTAAATGCACATAAAAAATATACATCCTAATAAACTTTACAATAAACATTACATAATAAACATCATTAACATCATAATAAACATGTTAGCATCAAAGATCTATTTGCATTTTAGACCATTTGCACCATAGATCTGTTAGCATAGGCCTGTGAGCTTAGGGCTCTGGTTTTCACCCTGATGACCCATGACTGTGCAACAATGCACAGTTCAAACCACATCATCAAGTTATCTGTTGACACAACTGTGGTGGGTGTAATCAGTAGGAGGCGGCAAACTAGGCAACAGACAAAGAGGTGGTGGGATGGCTATTAGACTGGTGCAGAGCCCGCTGTCTCTGCATAAAACAAATCTCCACATTTTACAGAGGGACCAAAGAGAACATTCTCTGTAGCTGCATCATGGCATGGTATGGGAGTTGAAACTGTTCAGATCCCAAGATCCTACAGAGGATTGTGAGAACAGCTGAGAAGCTCATCAGGCTCTCTCTCACGTCTCTCACAGACATTTATATCACACACTTCATCCGCAAAGCTACCAGCATTGTGGATGACCCCACTCACCCCTCATACACTCTCTTCTCTCTCCTCCTGTCTGGCAACGGGTTCTGTAGCATGAGGGCCTCCACTGCCAGAATGGGAAAGAATTTCTTCCCTCAGGATATCAACCTAAACTGAAAGATAAACTGTACCGCCCCACACACACGAAAATAAACCACCACCCGCTCGTACTTCCCTTTACTTCTCGTTAACAAACCATTCAAAAAACCCAGACTTTAATTACATCTGTAAATACTTTTATTATTCTGCACATTCTCTGTCTTGCTGCTGCTACATTTGCACAATCATATACTGTATAGCCTTCTGCTGTCTACCTCTGTTCTGCATTTTTGCGCACACAAATCTCTGCTGCTATAATACAGTATTTGTCACAATACTGTATTCATTTAGACTTGTACTGCAGCTTTTGTCGACTGCACTAAATGTTGTCTTCTCTGGTTGTTTCTTTGCTCTTGTGTCATTCTTCCACTCTCCTGTCAGAACTTGTGAACTTGTGGTGCTTCTGTTTCTGTTGTGTTGCTCCATGGTTCTGGAGGCACATTGTTTCATTTTACTGTGTTCTGTGTGTATATGGTTGAAATAACAATTAACCTACTTGACATTATAGCATTACAGACCTGTGAGTCCTATAGACCTGTCAGCATTACAGACCTTTTAGCACCATAGATCTTTAAGCATTATAGACCTGTTACCATTATAGACCTGTTAGCACAACAGACCTTTAAGCATTTTAGACCTTCTATTCATCCATCCATCCATTTATTATTTGCCGCTTAAACGGGTCTGGGTTGGGATAGGAACAAACTCAGCAAAGATGCCCAGACCTCCCTTTCCCCAGCCACCTTCACAAGCCAGAGGGACGCAGCGGCATTCCCAGGCCAATATAATTCCTCCAGAGTCTCCTGGGTCTCCCCTGGGGTCTTCTTGTGCTGGGCCATGCCCGGAAAACCACCCCAGGAGGTGTCCAGGGGCGATCCTCCAGGTGCCTGAGCCACCTCAACTGGCTCATTTTGACATGGAGAAGCAGTTTCACCCTATCTCCAAGGGAAAGCCTGGTCACCCTAGGGAGAAAACTCATTTCGGCCCATTGCAGCCGCAATCTCTTTTTGTTACTTCCCACAGCACATGACCATAGGTGCGGATGGGGATGTAAACTGACCAGTAAATCTATAGCTTTGCTTTTTTGCCTCAGCCCTCTCTTCACCACAACAGACCTGTTAAGTGCCTGCAACACTGAAACTCTTGATCACCTCTACCTTCACTCATTAACAAGACCCTGAGATACTTGGGGTGACAACTCCCCCTGAGCTGAAGCAATCCCCCCATTTCCGGCTAAGTACTGTGGCCTTGAACGTGCTGACACAATTGACAGACCACATCATCCACAAAAAGTAGCAACACAATCCTGAGGCCACCAAACCGGACACTTTCTTAGAGATTTCAACCCTTGGGACCTGTCCTCCAAGAAAATGTTTAGCCACCCCTGCTTCATCAGGCCCTGTGCCCAACATTGGGTTCAGACGAAGGTCACCAACCACCTTGCAGACACAGCTCTGCATGGCACCTACACATTGAGGTACAGAATAAGGTCTACTCTGGCTCAATGTCCCTATCTTCTCTCATCATGCAGTTGCCATTCTGCTGGAGCATTGATCTAAGATCTGTTAAACAGTTGTGCCAGACACTCCCAGCAAACCCTCACTACATGCCTAGGCGTCCTAAATGATCAGCTTGTGGTCATGTGCATCCTCGTGCCATGTACATTTATGGACACGCTTATGTTTGAACATGGTATTCGTTCTGGACAAACCATGCACTGCACAGAAGTCCAACAACAGTACACCACTCAAGTTCAGATCGGGGGGCCCTTCCTCCCAATTTCTGCCTACCGATGTAGATTCTTTCAGTGTTTTGTGATTCTGATTTTTAAATATTGTTAAATTTTTTTTGTTTGTTTTTTTTGCTAAAATTATTTTTTTCAAAGCAGAATGCCATAGATTTCTGTACACCCCGCCTATTTCGAGACCAGCCAGGTTTCTGAGCTCCTATTGGCTGTTGGGGCTGTCAGTCTGTGCGGGGGCTGAGCCGGGTGTAGTTGGTTGCAGGTCGCCGGCAGGCGGAGGTTCTGTGAGCTGCAGGGTTTTGTTTTAATGAATAAAACACTCGGCCGCGGACTTTTTACCCAAATAAACAAGAAATACCAGCTGCTGGAACGCGCGCGGCATGGAGTCGTATGATATAATCGCCAACCAGCCGGTGGTGATCGATAATGTGAGTGATGATGTCAGCCTCCACACCCTTTAGCTTTAGCCTTAGCGTTAGCTCCAGCTCCGCGGCTAACCTGCGGGACAATGGTTGGATTAGCCTAGCCTAGCCGGGATGTTTGTGTTCGTTATGTTCGTGTAAACAGCTGCTTAAACATTTCATACTCATTTCCTCCCGACAATATCCGTTTTGTTTCCACCCTGAGTGTATCTGGTTGAACGCGGTGAGCTGTTTTAACGGTAGAAAAAAAAAAAAAACAGTGTTTCTGTCTGTCTGTCAGTCAGTGAGGGGGCAGACAGCAGACTGCTCTCTGGTAACATCTGTTCATTATAAACACCCCATGTCATTATTTATTATAAACCCTGCAGGTTGTTTATTATAAGGTGGTCTTTGCTGCTGGATAAGCGATCATATTTTAAGGGGGGGCAGCTGGTGGCCTAGTGATTAAGGAGTTGCCCCTGCGATCCGAAGGTTGTGGGTTCGAATCCCAGGGCTATTCGTGGCATTACTGAGGTACCCTTGAGTAAGGTTCAGTGTGTTCCCACACTCTGCGCCCAGGGTGCTGTCATCCCATCATCACTGATGTCCCTTCATCACTTCACTGTATGTTTTTGTTCCAAATGTTCATTCATTTTTTGGGGGGCAGCAGATGGACTATTGGTTAGTTGCTCCTGCGACCAGGAGGTTGTGGGTTTGAACCCCAGGACTGAGGTACCCTTAAGTAAGGTACAGTCCCCACACATTGCTCACCAGACGCACTGTTCCTGGTTGGCTGCTGCTTCGCTTGGTGAATGAGTTAAATGTGGAGAAGAATTTCGCACTTTTTACACGGAGATGAGTTGTGGTGTGTTCAATCCAGAGTAAACAGAACATGTCATAGAGTGTTTTGTATGAAACAGATGATTGTAGAAACTTTGATTTCTTTACAGTGGAGGAATCATTTATTCACTATCAAATCCAGGCCTTTTGTTTACTATCGTCCCCCAGTTGAAGCTCTACGTTTCTGAGTGTATATATGGATGTAGAAATTAGTGTATTTATGGATTGAAAAAGAAGTCGACAATCCGAACTAAATTGGTTTTCTTTGAGGAACATTTTGCCTTACTGCCCCCTGCATGTATCTCTCCACCTTGAATTGGTTTAGTATTAGGACCAAAAGATTCTCAAAACTATGGTAGAACAACATCTTAGGTATCAGGTGGTCCAACCATAACCATTTGATGGAGTAACTGTGAACATTTCTGACTTCTGACTCACACTAAATGCACTCAGAACTATCTGGGGTTACACCTGAAACACTGAATTATGGGGAATTTGATAAGATCAAAGAGTTGTGTTAATCTGGAATTAACGAAAGTAGAAATTATACGTGTATAAAGCGCATCCCCATTTAAAGGCATTTTTGTTTTGAGAGAAATTTCTAGTTTACCCTCAAGACCTGTCTCATGACTGGAACTAAAACAAGAGGAGCTCAGAGAGGACAGAGTTTGGTGATCAATCAGCCCATTGTGCACCTCCTCCAGTGTTGTGCCCTGCTAGTCCTGAGTAATATGATATTTATCTTTATCATCACAGTGACATCACAGCTGTGCGTTTAGACCAGGAGTGTCTGGATCCGGTACCGTTGGGGTGGGGGGGTCATTAGTCCAGGGTACCTGGATTTAGAGCAGCTCACTAAATCACCATTACCAATCATATGCAACAATGTTAACAGTGTTTTATTAGTAACAGTACTGCTGGAACTCAGTAAACCTTGTGTACACACACACAATAAGCATTCATGTGCATAAATATGCCCATCTGCTACTCTCAGATTTCTGCCTTTTTTCCTTTCTTTCCCTGCAGGGCTCCGGTGCTATCAAAGCCGGATTTGCTGGAGACCAGATTCCTAAATACTGCTTCCCAAATTAGTAAGTTTTTTCTCTTCATATTGTCTTACTGCAGCTCACTGTTCTGTTTGAAGTGCTGCACATCTTTATGTTCTGACTGTTCTGAATATCAGTGGTACATACAGAGCGATTCTGTGTTATTTACTGTGTGTTTAAAGCCGCTTTCAGGGCAGTAAGTTTTATTTGCTCCAAAAAAAAATCCATTTATTTTAGAATAGGTACAAACATTAATACAGTACAGTTGTTCTAAGAGTGTTATTGTCACTGTATAAGAGGAATTTATTGTTTGTTCTTCTGTATAATTTTCTGAAATGATCTGATCTCAGTGTGGGGCGACCCAAACATGTGCGGGTGATGGCTGGGGCCCTGGAGGGTGACCTCTTCATCGGACCTAAAGCTGAGGTACCTCACACTTGAATCCACGCACATACACCTTTTAATTACTTGGTAGGATTTCAGTTCTATGCTTGTTAAATTCACTCCAGCTCTGATGTTCTGAAGATCTTCTGAAGGTTAATGTACAGAAATAAACTTTTCACACGAGACATCAACATTGTGAGAATCTGTGTGCGTGTGTTGCAGGAGCACAGGGGCCTGCTCTCTGTCCGTTATCCGATGGAGCATGGCATCGTTAAAGACTGGAATGATATGGAACGGATCTGGCAGTATGTTTACTCGAAGGAGCAGCTTCAGACCTTCTCTGAGGAGGTACAAAGTCTTCTGCTTCTGCGTTTCCATTATGAGGGTTCAGGAGTGTGTTTTTGGTGTATAATTATTTTTTTCCTTCAGCACCCGGTTCTCCTTACTGAAGCTCCACTGAACCCCAACAAGAACCGTGAGCGTGCGGCTGAGGTGTTCTTTGAGACCTTCAATGTTCCAGCCTTGTTCATCTCCATGCAGGCCGTCCTCAGCCTGTGAGTCCAAACACACACACACACACACACACACACACACACACACACACACACACACACACACAGAGCTCACTGAGCTCCTTTTTTGAGAATGCTCACACGTGTGCTTCTCTGCAGTTATGCCACTGGTCGCACCACCGGCGTGGTTCTGGATGCCGGAGATGGAGTGACCCACGCTGTTCCCATCTACGAGGGTTTTGCCATGCCGCACTCCATCATGCGCGTGGACGTCGCTGGCAGGGACGTGACCCGCTACCTGCGACTGCTCCTGCGGAAGGAAGGCTATGACTTCCACACGTCTGCGGAGTTTGAGGTGGTGCGAACTATGAAGGAGGTACGATGTAACATAATTTCCATTGGTCTGTTACCTTGGCTTTTTTTTTCAGGTTTTCAGACCTGAGCGAAAGGAAGATGTGATATCATTGGTTCTATGTAACTCACTGTTTACACTCAATACATTTTAGTCCAGTAAAACAAAAAATATACATTAAACCCTCATCAGTACTTTAGGTTATCATTTATGTTAAGGTCAAAAAAGCCATGCCTACTGTAATGTCCTCTCTGTTTCAGAGACTAAAACTGTGCAGATTATAGACAGATAGTAGTAGGCTTGTCATGATACTGAAATTTCAATTTCAACTTAATACCGAAACTAAGGATGGTACTCGATACTCAGGACCATTTTCGATACTACAGGGGGAGAAAAAACAAACACAGGAACTAATTAATTAAAATAATGTGTGCTCAGGGCTTGTTGCACTAGTTCTCTGCCCAGTCAATACAGTATAGGTGTAGTAGATAGTAGAATAGACCAGATTAGTCAAAACTATTTCCCAATTCAAACAAGGTTCTTCTTATTATTATATTTTTGTTACCATATAGACTCAAGAATACTATGCATCCATTCGAAACCAGGAAGACCAACCAAACCAAACATGTTGCCAACCAAACATGTTAGATCTTAGAAGTACACACACAAACTGAAATTAAATAAATAAAATGACATCACTGAAAAGTGCAAATAAAACCTACTGGTAAAAGTCGTCTCGCCTTGTTTTAGTCAACAAAAATTTTTGCATAGTTTTTATTTTGTAAACCACATGTAGTCTCGTCATGTTAGTCAACAATATTACGTGAAATATTACGTTATAGTATTCATCACATGACCAGCATTTATATTGCGTCGCGTCAGGGACTTAGAAATTCTTGTCAAGTTCAGATTTCTCTACCAAGGTGCATAGCCTCAAAGCATTCTTGCTCAGGTTCAGGTGAAGAAAAATAGTAGGATTGATCTTTGTGAAAAATGTAGAAGTTTAGCAGAGCTTTTATCCATCTAAACTTGTATGGGCTAAATCTCAAGAGTTGGGACAGTGAAGAAACTACAACAGCGGCAGGTGGGATGAGGAACTAAACTATGAACTGAGACCCCATCTGAGCTGAAATGGATCAGAAAGAGAACCCTTTCAAATGAACTCACACTGTGAACATAAGTTACTGAGATACTTTTCTGTTGGTCCACTTTTTTGATCACTTTTAGAGGACTATATGTGAAAACACCCTAAGAAAACTTATAGAGGGGGTGGAGGTATGGTTTTAAAAGTTGGGTTTTTTTTGTTTTTAGAGAGCTTGTTACCTTTCCCTGAACCCCCAGAAGGATGAGACTCTAGAGACGGAGAAAGTGCAGTACACTCTTCCAGATGGAAGCACTGTGGAAGTAAGATTTTATAGTTTCTTTGTAGTTTTTGTTTGTTTTTTGTTGTGATCATCTCTAAACTGGGTGAGTGAAGCTGAACATCTACTCAAACTGCCGTTAATGTCAGAAAGATGATTAAACTGGCTGGTGTTTAATGATGAGCCCGTGCCCACCTGTCTGGAAGCTGCTGCTCTCATCATGTGTCTCCGCTTGTTTATTTGTTGCCTGAAGACCTGAATGTGTTTGTGTGTGTGTGTGTTCCCTGCAGATTGGGCCGGCGCGGTTCCGGGCCCCTGAGCTTCTCTTTAGGCCAGATCTGGTTGGGGACGAGAGCGAAGGCATTCATGAAGTTCTAGCCTTCGCCATTCAAAAATCAGACATGGACCTGCGGCGCACACTTTTCTCCAACATTGTTCTGTCTGGAGGATCAACACTCCTCAAAGGTAGAGTGTTCATCTGCAGTTCACTTGAATGTGATTGAGGGAGGGAGGCTGTGTTGGTTTACCTGCTAATGTTTAATGCTCCTCAGGGTTTGGAGACCGGTTGTTAAGTGAGGTGAAGAAACTTGCTCCCAAAGACGTTAAAATAAAGGTGAGAATTTGAATGAAGTTTTCCCTTTAAAAAAAAATATATATGTTCTGTATTTTTTTTTTTTTTTTAATCTTACTTTTTTTTTTTTTTAAATAGATTTCAGCACCACAGGAGAGACTGTATTCCACATGGATTGGGTGAGAAATTCTTAGATTTACTGAGAGATATTTATACTTTATTCCGTCAGTCTGCTCAGACAGGGGCAGGACCACCAAAACTATCACCAACTTCAAAGCCACCAAAACGATGTCATTTTCAAAAACACCTTAACCACTAAAACACACCTTAACCACATCACCACTAGAATATTTGATGTAAACCACAGATTACTCCAATATAAAGTTTCAGAATTTCTGGTTGTTTGTATTTATTCAGTTTTTATACATCAGTGTTTTTGATGATCAATTTTTGTGTGTGTGTGCGCGCGCTTAGGGGGTCCATCCTAGCATCACTGGACACCTTTAAGAAAATGTGGATTTCTAAGAAGGAGTATGAAGATGACCGCGCTCGTGCCATCCACAGGAAGACCTTTTAATGCACCCCCAGCTGACTCCAAGCTCTCTCTTCTCCCCCTGACTCCCCCAACACACCCGCTCATCCTTCCCATCATGGGGACTCTTTAGGCCCCGTCCCCCGCAGCTATGGCATGCCCTGTATAGCCCCGCCCCTATTCACTGGGACAGGGCGGTGGGTTTGAATCTGTGCGTCGAACACAAGCGGCTTTTCAGGGCGTTGATCTTATCTTTCATTTCAGTCACTGAAGGAATCGCTTCAATATTTATTAAATCATTTACTGCCCTGTACTGTAATCATGTTCGCCCCCGGGCCCCTGAGGCCTGAGTGTAAATCATATTCATTCCAGAACTGAAGAGGGCGGTATTTTTCTTCTGTAACACAGTCGTCTCTGTTCGCCGCTGCCCTGTGGACGTATATAATAGTGGCGCTAGTACGGTTTCTTGTTAGTTCGCCGTCGCTCGTTAGTGTTTTGGCGTCTATCATTAAGGAAAGCTCCAGTTTAAGGGAAGTTGCACACACTTCAGAGGTAGATGGATTGTTCTGAGTAAACGGCTCATTTTACTCTGAATCGCCGATTATAGGGCGTAATGATCTTGAAAGAGTGTTTAGTTTTTGTGGACACACTTTCTCACACACACACACACACACACAGTGTGACATATTTGGCATTTTGAGTAGTAGCCCCCTTGATAAAGCCCCCACGGAGTTCTGGTAATTCAGATTATTGTTGTTCTAAACCACATTAACCCTTGGATGTTCTTGGATGTTCATCTCCATGCGGTGAAGAATCTGACCTGAAATGCTGAAGGATCTAAGGTTTTTTTTGAGCACATTCTGTCCTCCTGAGTTCTTCTGTAAACTCAAGTTTATCCTAATTATAGACAAAAATGCATGGTATGGAAAGTTGATTAGTTGAGAAAAATGTTTATTGAGGGTCAGCAGGTCAGCTTTGGCCTCATTGGTCCAAGAATAGGACAAAATAATGGAAATAGCTAAAGGTGAGCAGTGACACCTAATGTTGCCAAAGACCACTAAAACAACCATACAGAGAAATGAGCTGTAATACTGGGACGTATGCAGGAGTATCAGTTCTTCAGTATTAATAATGGTTTAAAATGGTTGGTTAGGAGATACAGTGAGCCTGTCATCTGTTTGCATTATCTTGTCCTGATGTCCAGTAAAAGAGGAAGGAAACTGTACTTTTGTCATTACGATTGGCCTTGGTGTCCTTATTAAGAAGTCAAAAATTTCTCTTATTGCTCTGTTTTTTTGTTTTTTAGGTAAAATTATCATCCGCCTTGTGTACAGTGGATTGCTATTGAAAAATAAAAATACACTAAAGACAAACATGTACAATATTGTTCCTTCAGCTGTTGCTTTTATGTTCCATTTTGTAAATTCAGTCTGAGGATAAGTAAATAAATGTATACATGAACGAACAAAGGACTGCTGCCTGAGCTGCTCTCTGAGTGACGACTGCTTTTCTCACTGTGGTTTTAGGTTTTAAGTCGTTAGGCTTTTCTCAGGAAATGGTGAACAAAAAGCGCATTGGAGAAAAATATACAGGTTTCTGGTCTGTGAATATGGGGGACAGTGCAGTGTTTCACTTTTCAGATCAACTGCCATGAAGAAGAATGATGAGTAGTTAGACACAATGGCTGGACATGTATTTAGTCACAAATCATTAAACTCATTGATTGTCGAGTGTTAAAAGATACTAATGTGACACACTTGACTAGAAAGGGTTAGGCACACTTGTATTGACCTTATTTACCTACACATACAACCAAATCCACAGATATCGACAGGTTTTGGGTTTAGGCCTTGGGTGCAGGGTAATGTCAGGGTTTAGGTTAAGTGCTAGACTAAATGTTTGAGTTGTTGGGGCTAGAAATATTTGAGAATATCTAAGAGGTTCCAGACCTGCAGATGTTCTAGAGCTGCTGTGGTTCTTCACTGAGGCTGCAGGAGGTCCGGTGAACTCGTCTCATTAACGTCCACCTGGAATCTGAAGACCTAAATCGTCAAAACAGGTGGGTTTTCTGACTTCACCCGGACATCCTTTCCTACTTCACCTGCCTATTGTCACGGGAAGATACACAAACACAGGTGACTTATTAAAGGGAAAAGCAGCGTTACGTGTGTTGAGATGCTGGACCACCCGGAGCCTCCTTCATGGATCTGTGGAACTGGAGCCGGGAGGATGAATGCTGCTTTTTGGATGATGATTGGCCAAAGTGGCCTCAACTTCACTACTGAATGACCCTTAATTACCTCTGTGTGACCCCTCCCATCAGGAAGGGACGAGTGTCCAGCACGCACACACACATGCAGACTCAGACTACGAAAAGCCGTTTGAGCATTTATTCTGATATCCTTGATATCAAGCCAATTTCTCTGAACTAGTGGTCTCTCATATTCATGATGAAGCAAAGTTTTTGTTTTAGCCTATGCACTCAATCTGATTACACATTTTTAAAAAGAAAAACAGACCAATAAAGCAGTGGATATACACAACCAAACAATTTTTTAGCTTCAAAAACTTTAGCTTCATGTTCTTTCTTGAGGACATGAACACTTCTCTCTCGATAACTGCATTTCAATTTTTTGATAAAGGTACTTATACGTAACTGTCTATTCTACTTATTGTACAGAGTGTTTTAATTTAAATCTTAGTACATTTTTTATTTTTGGTAAGTTGTACTATTTTCTTTTTCTTAATATATTCTAGTCTGAGTATATTTTATTAGATATTCAGGTATTTTTTATTCTGTATTGTTCTGTCTTGTCTGAGTGTGCAGTCGTAATGTGAACAATTTCCTCCGGGATAAATAAAGTTTTCTGATTCTGATGTTCATAGTTATTCTGCATGGATGGTAAGCTAATAGCAGGCAGCTAATTACAGTGAAAGCTCACCAGGCATTAGAGGGTTACATTTTGGCTGGGTGGAGATCTTGCTGGAGAACCAATAGGAAGCTTCTGTGTTTGCCCCTTTTCAGCCTCCTTATTAGAATTATGTGCAACGAGTGCCACTAGTAAGAATTTTGTCTTTCAATAGTGCAACTAGTACCACTAGTAGAGACAAAAGACATTTCAAGTAGTTAGCATTTTGAGACTCACTAGTTAACTAGTAAAGGCTAAGACACTCTTACTAGTGAACACTTGTTCTTTACCAGTACCACTAGTAAGTTCAAAACATTTTGGCCTTTACTAGTGTCACTAGTGCTACCAGTGGGCATTTTAAGCTTTACAAGTTCACTGGTGCAGCACATTTCAGGCCCACTAGTTGATAAAAATGCTAGGCTAGTAAGCATTTTTGCAGTACCTGTATGCCATATCCTCAAACAAGTGCGCCAAAATGTAAACTAGTGCTGAGAAATTGCAGAGACGAAATGCTCAAACAGCTTTCGATACACAGACAGACAAGCAGACGGAGACAGATATCTAGACAGAAAAAGTCACACAGAAAAAAAGAGAGTGCGCAAGGGAAAGAGTGTGTGTGTGTAACGTCTCGGAAGCAGAAACACAAACTGGCTCAAATGAGTTCGAAAAAAAATTCTTTATTTTCCATGATCTGTTTTCATACATCTGTGGTAATAAATAGATTCGGGCAGAGGGGAGGAGTATCCCCCCTCGCCGATCCTGCGTCAGACCCCCCCCTCACACACTGCAAACAAGTTTCATAGAATTTACAACAGAAAATAAAAAATAAAGCTTGACACAAGCTGAAATACTGCCCCCACACACCCACTGACCACTCCCAGCTGCCCGCCCCCCAAACCCCAACAAAAAATAGATATTTATATATTTATATATTCACAGTTTTCCTTATTTACACTGAAGTTTACAAGAGAGCGGGCAGAACAAAGACGTTTCCACAAGAAACAATCTTCTGCAGGAGAGCAGAGATTTCTGTACAACACGCATGTCTTTATAGATTTAATATTTCACCCTTTTTGATCCCTGAAAAATATCAGATTCGTAATTTCTGCGTATTAAAAACGAAGCATCGCTTCCCTCCATTAAAAATTCCTATAAACAAACTGTCCAACCGCAACATCAACACACCCACTTGAGAGCTCCGCCCACAAGAGAGCTCTACCCATTGGGGAGCTCTGCCTCCACACCAAGGGGAAAGGGGAAAAAGAAGACTCTAGTGTTCAAACAAAAGTACCAAACAGAAGACGAGCAGGAGGAGGATGAAGAGGCAGAGGATGAGAGTATAAAGGGGAAGAGGAAGAGGAGGAGGAGGAAGCGGAGTGTGTTGGGGAGCCGAGAATGAAGAGCTTCAGACATGAAACGGTCATTAAAGCAAAAAAAAAAAGGTTCCCCCTAAATGGAGGATCTGCTAAAACTAATCACTTTAATGAAATACCTTCAGGAATAATACAGTGCTGAAACACCGACAGGCCCTCTCTCTCTCACACACACACACACACACACACACGCGTGCATGCTCCAACACGGTGGGGCGGGTCAAAAGGTTTGGCACTACATGTTTGGTCTTTTCCATTCATCTTCTCCTCAGAGCTGCTCAGTGTGAACAAACAAACCAGCACCATGGGATCTACGGGCGGAGAATGAACTGTCAATCATCTGCAAATTAGCAAAAAACCACACGGCTGCATCGCACCTGGCCAGACACTGGGAAACTGATTCAGCAGAACGTGAACCATTTGGGGCTGGGGGGGGTGTTAATACTCAGAATCATTTAGAGAGTCCAGCTTTAACACAGACACACACACACTCAATCTCTCTCTTACACACACACACACACACACACACACCACAGAAACACACGGCTTTGCTGACTCTCAAATGATTTATATTTTCCCGTTTTGGAAACCGAAGGTCGCAGATCATGAAGCTTCACGACTCCAGATCATGAAGCTTCACGACTCCACTTCTCATGATGGTCAGAGGTCATTAAGGCCGCTATAGTGAAATCTGACACGTGTCAAAATGGTCATAAAGGGTTATGCGGCCTCACAAACCCCAACCTTCTGAGAAGATTCATCCGTGTCTCCAGTTACTGACCCAAGTGAACAACTGAGCCCAAAGAGAGGACTGACAAAACAAACAAACCTCAATCTCAGGTTTAAATGATCCGGTTAAATCTTGGGTCAGGATTTACATACACACACACGGTTTGAATTACAGGGGGTACTGGGTGGTACCCCCTGATCAAGACCCAGACTCCCCACAAAGAAACAAAAATAGTGTTTTGTGGGGGTTCTTAATATTTTTCTTTTGCTGTTAAAAAAGGCAGTACCCCCCAATCATGGAGGGATAATTCACACTCTGCACACGCGCGTGCGCGCACACACACACCATTTACAGTGAGCAGCCTGCAGAAAGCAGCCCAGAACCGGAGGAGCGGATCTCTTCCTGCACACAGGTGTGTCTCTGTGCACAGTGCGTGTGTTCATTTGCTCACACACACACGCTGTGGAACTTTTTATAAACCGTATGAAAGTAAAAACCGTCCTGCAGGGCTGGTGTAAATCCCACTTAACACTTAAACAGGATCATTATGGGGCGTGTGCATGTATGTGTATAGGTGTAGCTGCTGGCCTTTTTGTGCGTTTGGACAGAAAGAGACGGGATAGGGAGGAATCAGAGGAGGGGTAAGAAGGGGTGGTAGGTGGGGTTCAATGACCCAAAACACACCCCTGCTGCAGGGGGTGGGGCCGGGGAGCTACAGTCTGAATGGAAGAGTGGTAGAAAACTCATCTGAACACTTTAAAGAGCACCTGTAAATCGTAAACAATCATGTTTATAAAAAGCCCTCCACACTTCACTGCTCCACCCAGCGGGGGCCGGGGCCGGAGCTGGGCGACCCCTACTGCTCCCCGGATGCTCCGCAGGGCAGACGTCCCCGGTTGGTGCCCGGTGTGGGGGTGCTGCGGGTCCTCTGCACTAGTTCAGGGTTCCCCTGCAGTTCTCCGCTCCACACAGACACGGAATCTTCTCATCCTCGATGGGGAACTTATAATCGTACGTGATCTCCTCGTTCACATTAATCGGCTGTCGGGAGTAGATGACGATCTTCTTCTGCGATTCCACAGTGATTACCTTCGCGTAGCAGTTCGGCTGCGGGAACACACACACACATACACGGCATGTGATTAAGGCAAAAAATTATTTTCTTAAAATGTTAATGTCCTGCACATGATGCGAGACATTGTGTTGAGCGAAGGGTCATGGGGGTGTAAATCACTGATTTATTATTGAAGGTACATTAATTGTTTATTTAATGTGTTTTAATTCCACTGCAAGAATGCTAAATTACCAAACTGTGTTTCTGTTCTGGTCCTCCAGATGGCGCCGTTTCGTTGAGGTGAGTTAAGGTTTTGGGGGATTCGTTTAAAGGGGGCATATTATGCAAAACTCACTTTAGTGAAAATAGGTCTATACAAAACATGCTCATGAAGTTCATTGCACAAAATCACTCTCACAAAGAGATCCCACCAGCTTTATTACTGACAGTTTCAGTCCCTTTCAAAATGAGCCACTTAAGGGCTCTGTCCCTTTTATGCAAATAAGCTGTTGCTGGCCACGCCCCAACCATCCCATGCTTAAGATGCCATTTAAATTCTCGATTTTACACATTAGAATCACACTGGCTCATTTTCAGGGACTGAAACGGTGAGTAATAAAGCTGGTGAGATCTCTTTATGAGAGAGTGATTTTGTGTAAAGAACTTGTTTTGTGTAGCCCATAGACCTATTCTAACATGTTTTGCATATTATGTCCCCTTTAAAAAAGTATATTAATGGAACTCAAATCTTTAAATCATGATTCCTTTCTGACAAAATGTGGTATTGTGTATTGTTAAATCGTATGAAAGAGTGTGTGTGTGTGTGAGAAACTCACATTGCAGCTGTGGTTGATGAAACGAGCAAAGTTTCCACACTTGGTGGCATCGATGATGGTGTCATGATCCACTCGGAACATGTAGCTGCTTCCAATTCCCTCCTCTTCATAACGCTTCTCTCGCATATCAGCAATCACCTGCACACACACACACACACACACAACTGTACTGAGGAACACAAACTTAAAGAATGTCACTGGTGTAGAAAGCCAGAAACAATGACATGGTACAAAGTGAAAGATGAGGAGACAGAGTATAACAAAAGGGGATAGAGAGCTGGCTATCACTGCTGTGGGTTTACCACTTACTCACTACTAGCATTTAGAACTACAGACAGTAGTCCCCCTTCATGACTGGGTTCTAGTCCAAGCTGACTTGAGGGACAGAGCTGACTGAAGGGTCATAAAGCATAGAGTGGGACAAAGGGGAACAGCAAGGGGGGGGACAGTGAAGGACAGAGAGGGGATCTCACCTGTCGGATATTCTGACCCACGTACTCGATCACCATCTCATCAGCAGCGATCGGCTCCATCGCAAAAAGACCCCAATCATGAATATGACTCTTACAGAAACGGATCTTCTTCTTCCGGAACTGGAGAGAGAGAGAGGTCAAGTTTTACATTATTATTATTACTGTTATTTTTATTTAGATGGTAGTGATGAATGGATCATCATGATGCATATGCAGCTGTTAGTATTAGCTGTGTGTGGGGTCTCACTTTAAGCTGGTTGAACTTGAGGAGGTCGCTGTCGCAGCTGAAGGAGGACAGCAGGCGGCGCTGTTCTGATCGTCTCTCTGAACCAGCTCTGGTGGAGGCGTGTGGCTGAGCTGGAATACTCTTCCCCTGACACACACACACACACACACACACACACACACACACACACACACACACACGCACACACACACACACACACACACACA
>JBBPDE010000034.1:144772-156690 GCA_037974605.1 Nannopetersius ansorgii | reverse complement strand
ACAGAGACAAGAACATTATAAAATATAAAGTCTAAAATAAAAGTTAAATAAACCCCTGCAGAAATACACTTAAATGCATAGAAATGGAGCTGTCAAAATCATAATAATGAGAAAAATACATTTAAACTTGTTGGGGGTGATTTCTAAAGACAAATTCAGTGGAAATATTGAATATGAAGTAAAGAAATGGTAATTAAATGAAACAGCCCAGACAAACCCCAAGTCCCGTCCTCCTCTGTGGACATGATGTTGACTGGGAAGCAGGTAAGAATCAACCTTATTTATCTAATCAACCAGTGTATCTTAAAGGAAATGAATGGGAGCCTATTTTTAAGACATGTCTGATTATCTTTAAATGTCTCCATCACCTCTGTAACTTATGGTTTAATAAATGACCAAGTAATCCATGACTTAATTATTGGATTCTGCATTATTTCATATGAAGTGTGGTGGGGCTACACTCAGTGACACCTCACAGCTGATGTAATAGCCCTCACACAGTAACCATGACTCAGCATTCACCTCCAAGAACTCCAGGACAACTGTATGCAAATAGAGAAGGTTTTGATATGACCATTCAGGTGTTCACCTGTTTAATCCTGTTAATGATTCCCAGACTCGAAAGTAGATCAGACTCAAGCATTCCAACTTCACGGCTGCCTGACTGTTCAGCCATACTCCACTCTTTTGTTTATTATTGTGTTTATGTGTGCCCCTGCCAAGTAGAGTCCTTGAACACGTCTGGGGCGTCACGGACCCACATGTACAAGCACAATCAGCAGAGAGCAAAGCAATGAGCTTATCAGTTAGCGCTAGGCCCCTTAGCTCGCTAATGCAGTAGGTAAAATAACATAATAACCGCCCTGGAGCAGCCTGAACGACCTTGCAGGGTCCTTACAGGTTGCACATGAACAAAGTGTAGACCCAGTTACATAAATCTTAACCTGCCTGACACTGACTGCCTCAATTCTCCAAAAAAACTCACACTATAGACAAAAGTATTGGGACGCCTGACCCTTACACCAACAGGGACTTTAGTGATATTGCATTAAAATCCATAGACTTTAACATGGAGCAGGTCCCCTTTTGCAGCTATTTTGCACTCTTCTTGGAAGGCTTTCCACAAGATTTTGGAGTTTCTGTGGAAATTTGTTTCCATTTGTTCTGTAGAGCATGAGGTCAGGCACTGATGTTGGATGAGAAAGCCTGGCTCACAATCTCTGTTCTGGTTCATCCCAAAGGTGCTGGATGGGGTTGAGATCAAGGCTCTGTGCAGGCCGGTCAAGTTCTTCCACACTGAGCCATGTCTGTGGAGCTTGCTTTGTGCTCTGGGACACAGTCATACTGGAATAGAAAAGGCCTGTTCAAAATGACTTCTGTCTGATTACTTGAATGCCCTGGATCAGTTTTTGCTCATGATGCTTATGTGTTATTTTTTTTATATCAGATTTCTATCCCTCTGTACAATTAAATTCGTCTTGATAATACAACAAAAACATTAGATTCATGCTGTGTGTCTTTATAAGATGACAGAACTACTAAAAATGGTTTATGTTATTATTGTTATATGTTACAGTACAGAATTAGATTATGTATTAATTATATTATGTAATAATAGTACATTAGTAGTCTATGATAAACCAGTTATAATTTCAAGGCCATTGTTTTTCCACATTTGGGTTTTGGTTATTGTTTATGTTTTTAAATAATAATTATAATTCATATCAGTATAATTAGTATATTAGTTTATACACTATATGGCCAAATGTATTAGGACATTTTTTCAGGCTTTGGGCTAGGCCCCCTGAGTTTGGTGTGAAAGATCTTGACTGGCCCAAACTGAGCCCTGACCTCAACCCCATCCAATACCTTTGGGATGAACTAGACCAAAGATTGTGAGCCACGCCTTCTCGTCCAACATCAGTGTCTGTTTGGGTTTTCTTTAAAGATAATAATTGTAATTTGTATTATTGGTATCAGTATAATTAGTATCAACATAATTAGTATACTAGTATATACACAACGTGGCATTGGGAGTGAATGAGCACAGATTTCCACAGAAACACTCCAAAATCTTGTGGAAGCCCTTTTAAGAAGAGAGGAAGCTGTTAAAGCTACCAAGGGAGACCAATTGCTTATTAAAGTCTATGTATTTAAATGGAATACTGGAGTAATTGTCAATATAGTTAGCATATTAGTATATAGTTAGCATATTGCAAACCAGTTATAGTTTATCTAAACAGACATTGGTTATTTTCGACAGTTCATTCATAAATTATTTTGGGGGTTTTTTTTTTTTAACACAGTCTGATCACCAGTTAACTGCTGGCTCCTGATTGGCCGAGCCTGATGATTGACTGCTCTGCTCGGTTGCGCCGACCTCCAAGAGCAGGAATAAAAAGCTGAGCCGCGGCTGTGTACACATTCCAGGGTGAAGACCACAGTCCATCAGTGCTGCACCGTGACCGGCTAAAAGAGGCGGAATCTGTCTCTGTGTGGCTCTCGCAACAGCAACATTAATTTATTTTCCTCGTCTCTCGTGCCCTCCTGTCACTCATATTAAAATCTAAAACGGAGATTTTTTCTAGACACTTAAACATGAACGGGCAGATGAACGGCTTCCACAACTCCATCATCGAGGAGGACTGCTTTCTATTCACCTCTGAGTCTGTGGGTGAAGGACACCCTGGTACGTAGACCCTATTTAGTCTTCTATTATTATTTTCTCTTTTTGTATGTTTATAGCCGCCTAGCGTCGTGCTCAGTTAGCATGTTAGCACATCTGAGTGTTTTATTATGTTAACCCGTGACATTTTTCACTTTTAAAATAGATTCGAACGACAGTTTACACAAATAGTAACTACATTACATTTTTAGACGATAAGCTGGTGTTTTGTGGTTGTTATCGTTGTTTTGACTGAGGACGATTAGCATCATGCTAACAGGCCCAAGAAGGCCATCACAGGCTCACGTTTTACCCACAACCGGTGGCGGGCACAGAGCCGCGCGCGATGTTCACGTCTTGTTTGTTTATTTGTCTTATTTTACCTGGGTGCATATTGACAGACCAGCGTGTTTCTAAATCTTGTTATTCACGGAGGCCTCATTAATTCCTGAAGGCTTCGGTAACGGTACTTGGCTCCTTTTTATGGAGCTTAAATTTAAATGGTCAAATAAGTGACTGTCCGTATTGTATATGTAAACTACTCTTTAAGTATTTATTTTTCCCAGCGGCCTGAAAATGATCTCTATTCGTTTGGAGTCACATTTTGTTCCCCGCTACCCCCACGTGGTCTGGTGGGGAGAAAACCGCCTCCTGCGTACTGCCTGTTTTTCCTTTACGCAGGTTTGCGCATGTTTCTGTGCTTGTGAGAAGGCTGATCCTGAAGTGAGCTCCATACATTCATATTTAATTATCTCCCATGAGGGGAGGGAGATAGTTCTTTGTGTGTGTGTGTGTGTGTGTGTGTGTGTGTGTGTGTGTGTGTGTGGGGGGGGGGGGGGGGGGTGTTCCCCTTGGTATCCTGTGTATTGCATCAGCCGCCTAAACCGCGTGTTTCCATCTGTGCCGTGACCGTAAACCGAGTCAGGCAGAGACATGGTGACACCAAAGCCGCCAAATCCAACACACCTAGCCCCAAAGTAGCTTAGACATGTGGATTTGATGCGTCCATTTCTTTGACTTCATTTACGCCAATAGCGTAGACCTTTGCGTCTTTTACGCCATGACCTGCAGCTCCAGCAGGGTATTAAGGGAAAGGGTCCATACCCTGCCTTTACATTAGTTTAAGAGTTGCGTCAC
The DNA here is from genome assembly GCA_037974605.1 of Nannopetersius ansorgii. NCBI lineage: Eukaryota > Metazoa > Chordata > Actinopteri > Characiformes > Alestidae > Nannopetersius > Nannopetersius ansorgii. Next base: position 152,888 of record JBBPDE010000034.1, on the reverse strand, counting down.
AAATGGCCACAATACGTTTTGTACAGGTCCACATTAGAATTTTTTAGTTTCTCCTGCATATCCTTTTTAGGACCCTTATATGTAAATTGGCTGCACTGTACCTCATTCAACTAGATCTGCTGAAGGTTGTATGTAAATGTAGTTAAAACCCTAACTTCCATAGGTAGGCCAGAGGGACTTGGGATTTAATGTGACACAAAAAATGGAGATTCTTGATATGCCCTTAAGCCTGATGGACCCATTCATGTTGCATTGAGGCCATAGTGCTTATGTAATAGATGTTTGGAGACGGGTGTGTTTACTAGGCCTGTTTGTTTAGTGGCTAAGGGGGTTACTATGGCAATGCTGGATCACATCAAATGGTATTAAGTTGTCCCACAATGCTTTAATATTGAATTGTACATGAGTAGATTAAACTCACTGTTTGAAATGTGCTAAATGTAACCCCGTGTAATACAACTTGTGGTGCATAAATCAAATGGGGATAAAAATATAGAAAGAAGCCACGCACCTGGCATCCACAGCAGCGAGCTCGTGGCTGGAGACTGAAGTACAGTGCCGTGACATGGAGGGAAGGGCTCTGCTTCAGCTGATTAGCTTGGCTTACCCTCTGCCCCAAATATAGATTTCTCTTGGGGCTGCAGTACAGTAAGAGACACAGGAGCTCTTGCCAGTCTGTCACTGCAGGGCTTTTACTGGGGTGAAGGCCCTTTGCTTCGCAGTGCCTATATCTGCTTAATAAAAAGGTTCTTGGTAGAGTGCTGTTGTGCTGAAGTGTTTTGAACCTGAACAGAGGAATGTGTTTAATCAGGAATGTTGCTGTCCTCCCCCCCTTTCTGTTTTTGCCACAGTCCATTCTCGGAGGCTTTCATTAGCAAAATCTTGAACATTCCACTTCTGTGCCCTCTCGATGTTTAAGCTATAAGACTCCTTGGGCAGTTTGAGTACTTAAATTAAACCTTTAGAGCTTTCGTAAACGTAACTGTATTGCTGAATTGACATCAAGCTCTAGCAAGCCTGTTATGTTCTTTATCTCGGTCTGTGTCCTCGTGTAAATATGTGTTGCTATGCTAATCCTGTATGCACTTTTGCCCTTTTGTAGATAAGATTTGTGACCAGATCAGTGATGCTGTGTTGGATGCCCACCTCAAGCAAGATCCCGATGCTAAGGTTGCATGTGGTTAGTATCATGTTACAAAGTGCCAAGTCCACAGTTTATGCTGGAGTCATGTGTAAACGCTTTGGCGGGTTTCCAAACCCAAACTATGCCAAGCCTACAGAGTTTGTGATGGTAAATCACTGTTGGTGATCAAAGACTAGGTTTCATCCTGTGGGAGATCATCATAATTGTAGTCTGAATAACTGGATGAATAAAGACTTACTGATCATCTCTTCCTGCCTAGAAACTGTTGCTAAGACAGGAATGATCCTGCTGGCTGGCGAGGTGACCTCTCGTGCTTTTGTGGACTACCAGAAGGTCGTCAGGGACACCATCAAGCATATCGGTTATGACGACTCTTCCAAAGGTATCGGGGACTTTGGCTTACAGGCACATGACGGAAAGGGCAAAAGTCATTTCAGTCGACTTGACCTCATATTTCTGTCAGACTGTGTGCATCTATCTGAAATTTTCATGTGCATTACAACCTAATCTACCTGCTGCATCTGAAGTATTTACTAAAGATTTAAAACAATCAGCTGCCTTTATTCTTAATGCTTTGACTTAATTTTCTACATGTTGTTTTTACATTTTACATTGCATTGTAACTATTGCAAAACCTATAATTGTCCTGCCGTTTGGATGGTACTAAAATGAAAAAAAAAAGTTTGTTTAATTTGGAGGGTTATTTTTCAGTTCTGATTCAGATGGTACATATTACTCTTGTTGCGCAGGTTTTGACTATAAAACCTGCAATGTGCTCGTTGCCCTGGAGCAGCAGTCCCCTGACATCGCACAGGGTGTTCACCTCGACCGTAATGAGGAGGACATTGGGGCTGGAGACCAGGTGAGAACTGCTGTTCACAAAGTCTTGAGTATGTGGTGGTCTGTGTCTAGTTTGTGTGATTTTGAAATTATTCACACTTTGATATATGCAGGGTCTGATGTTTGGCTATGCAACTGATGAGACTGACGAGTGCATGCCCCTCACCATCATTTTAGCCCACAAGCTGAATGCCAAAATGGCTGAACTGCGCCGTAATGGAACTCTGCCCTGGCTGAGGCCGGATTCCAAAACCCAGGTGAGGCTGAGAGACGCATGATTGTGTAAATCTGTGTTTCAGACTTTCAGATCTGAATTGGTCATACTTATGTGGTTTTACATATAACTCTTCAAGTGAAGTTTATGTAGTCTATCATACACAAAGGATGCTTGGTGTGCCATAGAGGAATAGAATAAACATTAAGCAAAAAGTAGGAAGTAAATGAATAAAGAAATTTAAATGTATATTTAATTCAGTGACTCGCACAGCTTTATATATGCTGCACACTCAAGATCTGACAATGACCACTTAAGAGCATTAGCTTTTGTGGGCAGGTGGTTTTGTGTCTCATTTAAGGTTGTGTATCTGTCACTCTGCAGGTGACTGTTCAGTACAGGCAGGACCGAGGGGCTATGCTGCCTGTGCGTGTGCACACTGTGGTGGTGTCTGTGCAGCATGATGAAGTTGTGTGTCTGGATGAGATGAGGGATGCACTGAAGGAGAAAGTGGTGAAAGCTGTGGTGCCCAGTGTCTACCTGGATGATGATACCATCTACCATCTACAGCCTAGTGGACGCTTTGTTATTGGAGGCCCCCAGGTCAGCTGTTCTCTGATTAGATTAAATTTAACTGTCTCAGCACAGAGTATAAGTACATGGTGATCTAACCAAAGTGCAAAATGTATTTTAATACTACTGCCCACTACTAAACAGCTTTAAGTGTAACTTTCTCAAGACTCTTCTACAGTACTGTGTAGAATAAGTGTTTATTGTGCATGATTATGTTGAGTGAAAATGAATGTACTGAATGTTGCCCAGTTCAGGGCAGAATATTGTTTTACCAGATGAAGCAAGAGTTGTGCATGGAATTCTTCTGGGCTCTTAGCTTTGGGTTTTTGATTTGCTGAAAACTAGTTTTTTTTTGTTGTTGAACAGGGAGATGCTGGCCTTACTGGACGCAAGATCATTGTGGACACATACGGTGGCTGGGGTGCTCACGGTGGTGGCGCGTTCTCAGGGAAGGACTACACAAAGGTGGACCGTTCTGCTGCCTATGCTGCCCGCTGGGTGGCCAAGTCTCTGGTGAAGGCAGGATTGTGCAAACGGGTCTTGGTCCAGGTGAGCTTACCAACTTTTTTCTGAAGACTTAGTTTAATGAAGGCTAGTTAAGCAAAGTGCATTAGTTTAAACAATCTCTTCTGTCTTGTAGGTGTCCTACGCCATCGGAGTGGCCCACCCTCTGTCCATCTCCATCTTCCATTACGGCACCTCTCAGAGGAGCGAGAAGGAGCTGCTTGACATCGTGAAGAAGAACTTTGACCTCCGTCCTGGGGTCATTGTCAGGTAAAGTACACTCCTAAGGGGATGGCCTGCAGGCGGTCATGTGACCTGTCATGAGAAAACAGGAGTTTAAAACACTGAAGGTGGGCAGAATTCACATGGCTCAGTTAAACTCTCCAGCCTGGAGTAAATTAACACCAGCCTTATGCAACTTTAGTCTGTTAACTCCTGGATTGAGTCCAAAAATACACAAGTTGAGCCTGTATGTAAATTATTCAATAAAATACTCAGATTATTGTCTAGATGTCAACTAATATAAAATATTTAACATTTACATACAACTGTACTCTTTACTCAGTGACTGCAGTTTACATCATGAGATTAACATGTTCTGTATTAAGTGTAGTAATGTTTTAGATAATTAGTGTATAGGCACTGAGCTATAGGGCTCTTAATTTCATGGTGTTTGTTGCCTGCACCGTCATGCTCTGAGTTTTCCAATGGCCTCTCACTCGTTCTCCTGTGCGATTCCAGAGATCTGGACCTGAAGAAGCCAATCTACCAGCGCACCGCCGCCTATGGCCATTTTGGCCGTGAGTCCTTCCCTTGGGAGGTTCCCAAAAAGCTGAAATACTAAAATCTGTAACTCCCTCCACTCTTGGTCAGCAGGTGTAACCTACAGAGAAACCTGACTGCCCTGAGCAGAGGGATGAAGTACCATTCCCCTCATGCTCCAGTCTCCTGTTACCCCTCCCTCCCCCTCCCCCTCTTTCAGCTCCCATTCCCAAAGGTAAATGGATCTCTCCTTTGCTCTCTCTCCAACATGCACACCTTCTTTGCCAACCTTAAACCTTGTTCCTGTTTGCCATTTTCTAGAAAGTTCTTTTGGATGGCGGTCTGGATAGTTTTCCCTCCTTTCTCTCTTGCTGTCCCTCATCCTTCTCTTATCCCCCTTCCTTAATATCTCTCCATCTCTCTCTATCGCGCTCTCTCCATCTCTCGCTCTCCCCTTGCAATGAATTAGTGATGGCACAAATTGAGGTCAAAGAGTTGAGACTGCTATGCATTGCTGGATGAAGCACTAGTCCCTCAAACTTCTTATTTCGAATGTCAATGCTTACCCCCCCCTCCCCCTGCCCCCTTTTTTACTGGTTTGACCATGTTTGAGACTTATATCCATCATTAATGGGATCAAAACCCCTTGAAGGGACAGGAGAATGTTTAAAAACCCCGTTGCTTGCAAATAATGCTGGTGTCAGTTTCTATTGGAAGTTTGAATCGGATTATATTTTATCAGACAATGCAAAGTTTATTTTTTCAGATTGTCTATTGTCATGGTTCCTGCAGGCCATACATTTTCTGACGTGTTACAGAGAAGTCAGAAGCTGCTACCAACCTGTGTGGTACTGAGGGACCAAGACACTAACACTCCCCCAACCCCTCCCACTGTGTTTAATTATCAGTGGTGATTCTGGATCAAACCTTGCGGTGGTAGCTCTTAAGTGTCGTTCTACTAGACCACAGCGAAGGCACTGCACTACCCCCTCCGTGTGCGGCTGACGGCGGGGCGTAGCTACAGAGAAGCCCCTCTCTCTGCTGCGGAGGGGGCGCCTTCGCCACTTGAATCGCTCCATACTTGAAAAATCATTAACTTGTATTGCTTGGTGGCCCTTTCTGAGCCCTGGCGTCAATACAGAAAAGCCAGGGGTCCTCAAGAGGGCCTCTCTTTTAAAAGTTCCTTTTGTACACTTGTAAATCTGAATCTTTTTAAGGAAACATTTTTTTTGAACAGAAGTCAAGGTGTACATCCCATGCACTTGCCCTCTGGCATCCCCTTGGTGTCCTACAGAAAAGCTTTGGGGCCCTGCCTCTAGGAGGTGCTGGAAGCTGTGACCATTGTTACCTATTTTATTATTTTTACCAGTGATGGTAAGATGGCAGATTTGGTGGAGGCTGACCATAGATGTAACTCGCACATATTTTTATATTTTGACGCACCATGCTGTGCCTGAGGCAGAAGCAAAAAATGGCCAGTGTTGTACAGAGAAACCGGCCTCGTTTACATGCTCTACTCGCTCAGCGTGGGTGCTGTCTTTTTATCTTATTTTTTTCATCCAATTTTATTTTCCTTCCTTAAACAGTGGTGCAACAGACTGGTTACTGAAAGAGCAAAAGTGCCTTTTCTATTATTTTTCTCTTTCCTTGCCCCACAACCTTTCGCCATTGCCCTCATGAAACACACACCCACCCCACCCCGTCCTACTATGTCCACCAAATCTCTCCTTGTGATGTTATGTACCAACTGAATATCCTCAACCCCTCCTCCTCCTTCCTCTGTTAAGTGTTGGTTCTGTCCCTCATGTCAGTGATTTGAATAAAAATTCTACCCATAAGTTTGTCCATCTGATTGTCATAATTTGATGCCCAGTGTTTGGAATGCCTGGATTTTTTTTGTTTTTTTTTCCTTTAACCTTGTTGAACATTTTTTTGCAGGTTGTAGGCGCAAGCTTTCTTTTCTTTTTAGACAAGATGCAGTAGGGTATCTTTAGTATATTGGTCTATAAAATCCTTGTCTGAACAGAACTATCTCCAACCTGTAAATGAGTGCTAAAGTACTTAAGTTATTAGGAAAAACCACTGATTTTACAATGTGATCACTTGAATTGTTTGATTCAGTGGGTGAAAGAGGGGTGTTTGAGTTTTGTAAACGTTACATAAGGATTTAAAGACCGCGTCATGTGATGGGAACTTCTTAAAACTGGTTTGTGTAAATTTGTTTCAGTAATGGATGTGGTTATAAATAGCTACATTCTCATAAAGGGGTTCACAAAGCCTGGTTTTGTTGGGGGTGGGGGATCAAAATGGAATTGTTGGACGTGAGAATAACCCACGTATAAACATTTTAGCTTGGATGGGTTTTACTCATGAGATTCACTAAATTTCTTTGAATTTTAGGACCTTACATCACAAGATTGTCTAGGGAAGCTGTAGCTCCCCTGACCCATTCACTAGGAGGTACTGCTCCACAAATGAATTCTAATGAGTGCTGATTAGCCATTGAGGGCTGGTAGCATGAAGGGACTTGACCACCTAGGGACACACATCTGAGGTTCCAGCCGTGCTGGGCTATAAGCACAGCAAGGTTTATGAAGACTGGTGAAACTGCCTCTTTATGCTGCCATCATACTTATATTTCTGTATAGACACACTGATTAACCACAGCATTAAACCTACTGGCAAAGCAAGTAAAACTCTCCTGTTGAGAGGCAGCAGGTTAACGGCTAGTTCTTGGACGTCATTAGAAGCAGAAACTGATGATGGGGTCATACACAACTAAACTGATGTCTCAATGACTGAACATCTCTAGCAGAACTGTTCTTGTGGGGTGTGAGGTTTCTTTGTCAGAACCAAGTGCTGTAAGGAAGGAGATCTGGTGATGGGGGTCATGGACCCCTGAGGGTTACTGATGGTTGTGGGGAGTGAAGACTAGCTCTTCTGGTCTGAGAGAATCTGCTGTAGAACAACCTGCTGAAGTTAATGCAAAACTGCTTAGTGCATATGGGGCTGCGTGGCCTTTTCCAGCAGGATGATGTGTCCTGTCTCACTGTAAACACTTAAGGAATGGTTTGAGAAACATGGCAGGTGTTCAGTTGGTCCCAATTCCCCAGATCTCAGTCCTGTCGAGCATCTGTGGGACGTTCTGGACAAACAGTCTGGTCCATGAAGACTCCACCTCACATATTGCAGCTGCCGTAGAACCATAGACCTTCAGGGGTCTTGTGGAGTGCACATCTCAAAAGGTTATGAAGGCATGAGAAGGACCTGCACAATATCTTGCAGGTGGTTGTAATGTGACAGCTATATATATATAACCATAACATTATATAGGGATATATATATACTAATTTTGAATTGCACATATTTTCTTTTATCATTCATTGCACATGCTTGCTTTTTTCACACATGAACTTTTCCTAGGAGATTATTGGTCTTCCTGGTCTCGCTGGGTTAATGGGTGCGGTCCAGAGCAGCAACAATGAAGGCTGAGAATGCAGAGGTGATAATTACCGCATGCCTAAGCTGCCCGGAGAGAGAGCCACAAAGTATGTTGAATTTCGGGTGTCCTGCAGGCGTGTAGACGTGTTTCTGTGGGGACTGGCACGGCACAGTGGCTACATTTGCACTAAGATTTATATAAGGGGGAAAGAGCGTATTTTAGTTGTTTAATTCCTGCTCTACACGCCTGAGTCGGCCAGCATGGAGTCTGTTGGGTTAAAAGCTACGATTGAAACCAGTTCAAAAATCCACTTCACACAAAACATTTATTTTGACTTACAGTTAAGAACCAAAACTGAAGAAAGGTTTAAAAAATGACACTGATTTGGAAAAGGTATTCAGACACCAAAATATATTAATTAGAAGTAGTTTGCTTTTTGCAGCACCGTGGGTTAACTTTCTCGCATTCCTCTTGGAAACCCATTTTTAGTTAGTAAAGGTTAGAAAGATCCTTCTGCCGTGCTTGGAATTTCAAAACTGTGGGACTAAATTCAGGAGGTCAGCAAGGTCATGCAACCACCTTGAACTTACTGGGAAACCAGCCTCGAGTTGTTGTGACTGTATGGTGGGGCTTGTAT
>JBBPDE010000034.1:110802-124265 GCA_037974605.1 Nannopetersius ansorgii | reverse complement strand
CATCTACACACCTTCACACACACCATCATACATCTACACACCTTCACACACACCATCATACATCTACACACCTTCATGATTTGTAATGATCTTATAAGATTGTTGAAATCCCAGTCTCCAGGATATCAAACACACATTTACAATTGGGTTTACATTGATCGTGTAGCAGCTGTGAGTAAGAAACGCACCTTTGTGATGAAATGGGAGTATGGCAGGAAAAACTGCTCTGCGATGTAGATGACGGTGAAGATGGCAGCCAGCTTGTGTCTGAGGCGAGTTGTGGAAGGTTTGGATGATGCAGAAGTTTGTCGCTGTTCGGTCGAGCTGCTGGGAGGACTGGGGTAAACACACGATGAGCTGGGCTGGGGGTCGGGTGACACCAGGGGCAGAACAGGTCGCAGAAACTCTGGGAAATGTCCGAAAAAGCGCCTGGGCCAGTCGGCATAGCAGAACAGAGGACTAGTGGCCAACATAGTGTAGGCAAACATCCCTGCACAGGTAAACAACCAACCAAACCAAAAAAGTCACATATATTTACAGAAAAACACAGGCATTAAAAAAAGTGAAGCAAATTACATAAAACAATGTTATAAAAATGACTTTTTCTAACTGAACACAAGCTAGGGCTGCACGATTATGACCAAAATGATAATCACGATTATTTTGGATCAATATTAAAATCACGATTATTTTTGATCAATATTAAAATCACGATTATTAATCACAATTATTCATTATTTTAGGTAAAACACATATTTGTCACTTTCTATTTTAAACAAACTGTAAGTGAACAAGGCTTTCAGTTCAAAATGAAACCTAAAATAAAAAATAATAAAATAAAATTTACCAAAGATACACACACACATACATACATACACACATACACACACAAGCACGCGTGCACACAGGCACGCACATACACACACGCAAAACTGATAACATTTTAGTCTAGTTTGTCAATAAATTTGTATTTTAGTCTTCTTTTTAGTGATATATTTAACCCAGTCAATATAGTATAAGTGCCAAGTACAGGAGACCAAATCTAAATTTTCTTTTAGTCAAACCTATTTCATAATTCAAAGAAGGTTATCTTATTATTATATTATTGTTACCTTATAGACTGTACATCCTTCCAGACACGGAAAACACTCCGATTTGAATTTACTTTTTGCCAACCAACCATGTTAGAACTTAGAAGTACATACACATAAATTTAAAGAAAATAAATAAATAAAACAACATCACATCACTAAAAAGTGCGAATAAAATGAAATTGTGTGTGTATTGCCATAAAACCCACATTTGTAAAACTGGTAAAAGTCCTCACCCTCTGTGTGTTGGCCTGAACTTCCCTGAACATTTTTTATCCCTGAACAAATATAGTCTACACATCGAAATCAGAACAAATTAGGATCCGCTTTTCATCCATCCATCCATCCATTATCTACCCCTTATTCCTGCATTCAGGGTTCGGGGGGGGGCTGGAGCCTATCCCAGCTACAATGGGCGAAGGCGGGGTACATCCTGGACAGTCGCCAGCACGTCGCAGGGCCACATATAGGGACAGACAACCATTCACACACACATTCACACCTATGGACAATTTAGAGCACTCAATTCACCTATTCCCCAAAGCACGCATGTTTTTGGATCCGCTTTTAATGCATTGATATGGGAAAGGCTGCTTATCAAAATGCTGTGTGTGAGAGAGAGAGACTTTGTGTGTGTGTGCCATTTCTCTCTCCCTGGCACTATATTGGCCCTGCGTCCCAATACTTTTGTTAGTTAAATTCGTTCATAGTGCCTCTCAATGGACGTATTGGGACCCAACGCCATTCAACTAAGGCTGTAGTATGGCGTCCCCATACTTTTTTCTCCACTCCCGATCGTCTCGTCTCGTTTTGGTCAACGAAAATGTAGGGACATTTTAGCAGAGTTTAGCGCATTTTAGGCACACCAAGCGCGCACACACACTCACACACATATGCACGCGCACACACACTCACACGCACTCTTTTTTTTAGACAGATTACTGAAGCCCTAATCTCTCGTTCGCCCCCTAGTGGTTGGCTGAGAAAGTGTTTGATCTGATGTGCAGCAGAGCTGCTATTAAAATCGCCGACGACCACTTAATTTAATCGTGGCAGCCAAAATCGTGATCGTGATTAAAATTCGATTAACTGTGCAGCTCTAACACAAGCACTCATCCTCTATAGAGAATGCTTAAAACTCCCGTCCAAAAATATTTTTTAAAGTTTTTTTTTTTAAAAAGGAGCCATAAATTTCACACAAGCCACATTTTCAAAATGTTCACTAAATTCAGCAAATATAAGAGTTCGTCTCTGTAAAGGATCTTATTTGCCTGAATCCATGCATACAAGAGCACATTAAACTATCAGAACACAAGAACAAATGCTAATTTATAATGAGAGGCTGGTGTCAGGCGCAGTAAGTGTGAAATGCACATTCCTGCGGTCCCCCCGAGACCGAAATCAAAACTTCTCCCTCCTGAGGTTTTAAACACAGTCCCCACTGTTTCCATCCTCTTACCAATACTGAAGAGCTGCGAGTTCATGGAGTGAAAGTAGGAAACAAAGACGAAGGCAACAGGACGGGTGGCATCAAAAAACAGCAGATAACCAGCAGTCAGGTCCAGGATCAGGCCTCCACCATGAACCACCAACAGACTGACAAGCTCCACAGGCACGACTAACCTGATGTACAGCACAGGGAACAAACAGGGACACATATCACACCTGAACACTTTAACTGATCACTGACAAGATCTGAGATTTTATTCCAGCATGAAACTGCAGTGTGTGGTTTCTTCAGCAGAAGTTGTGGAGTGATTTTAATCTGGTATAAATCTGCTGAGAGTAGTTTCTACAGTCCGGCAGTAATAATATAGTATGAGTCTACATTGTGTGTAGTGATAATTCTAGACTGATTTTAATCTGTAGTGTGTTTAGTTCTTCCAGTCTGACAACAATAATTGGGGACCTGCAGTGTGTCCAGTTTTTACAGTCCGAGTGAAAACTGTAGACTTTTTAATCCAGTTTGAATCTGCAGTGTGTGTAGTTCTTCCAGTGTGTAGTTCTTCCAGTATGACTCACTTAAAAGGGTCAAAAAGCCAGTGATGAGCCAGGTATTTCATGGAATATCCCTCCACCCAATCAGCATCCAGCTTCTTCACCCCAGCGATGAAGTACACTATGAAGATCTGTTAAAAACAGCAAAATGTTATGGTGACTCTGAACACTGAAACATGATCATTATCCAGAAGGACACTGAAGTTAATTGTTAATCCATACAAATTATTGCAAGACAATCACAACATAATATATCAGAAATAACAGATAATATCTTCACTGTCAGGACAAAACCTTGCATGGAACCCCCTGGATATACGTAGCTTTTGTTACTTTTGCAAAACACACCTATTTAAGCTTGTATTTTCTGTCTTAATGCTCAATAAAGCACAATGAATGAGCTCTGCATGCTAACGTGCTTTATAGTGATCTGTATGGAGAGCTGTTCTAAACTGGCCCCAGTTCCTGACTGGTCTGTGCTGAAATCCGGAGAACCTCCTGTTCAGACGGTGCTGCTGTCGGTGTGTCTGCAGTATTAATACTTTCTTACAGCTGCGTTTTCAAACGGTTGATGCTAGATTGGATCAGTGGAGGGACGGAGCGGCGCACTGTTGATCTGAACATTTGTAGCGATGCTCCTCCCTCATTATATGAACAGGACTCAAGACACATTTTAGGTCCTTATTTCTACAAAAAAATCACAAGAAAATAGCTGCTCACAGCTTTTCATGCGGCACCTTTGTTTTCTGCACCGGATTATGGAGAGTAAGATCAATTAGAATACGGATAAGTATCAGTATCAATAAGCAGTATTAGTACTGCAATCAGTATCAATACAGTCTTAACCTGACCCATTCCTTGCCCACTCCATTTGCCAGCTTGTTTTCACATTTTGAAGAATGGACCAATAAAATGCTCTAAAAAAATTTAAGAGTGGTTCGCCTACAGTAAAGTTACCAAGGTTTTGTTTCATCAACATGATAAAGTCTTATCATGTCTCATGCAGAAGGTTCCACAAAAAGGTTGATTTTGATACTGTTGGGGACATAAAAGCGATAATTTTACTCCAGCCATAGTGCAATCACCGTCGTCTTTCATACATTAACACCCAAGTACATGTACATAGTACATACGGGGGGGAAGGCCCTACAGACTAAAACTGTCGTCCATGTAACCAAAAACTACCGTAATCACAGAACACGAGAAATTCAATTTGCCACCTGACTGAACCCTTGAAGTTCATTTTAAGGTAAGTGCTGTTACCTTTACAAACCAGTGAACTAGACATTTATTGTTTAACCTAAACATGGAAATAGTTAACAGTATTTTTAAGTCATAAATACAAGGACGCAGTAGCTTATGACTGTCGGTTTACCATGCAGTACCAGTCTCTCACTGAATCAACACAAAACACAATCTATTTCATTATTTTCAAGCACAGAAGTGTTAGTAGAAACTTGTCCTCTTTCTCATCAACATCCAGACAAATACAGCTCCGAGCTTTCAGCTTCTTAAATCAGACAGAGCTTCAACCAATCACACGTCAGCAGGAAATAGCAAACCCAATCAGATAACGATACTGAATTAGGAAGGTGGAGCTTGCAGTGGAGAACCAGGATTGGCCATAGTTTGTGTTGCAAGCACTGACAGGAAACAGCAGCTTTATCTGAAATTTTTTGTTTGAAATTATTGCTAAGGACAATTCAGCTGTCACTAGATATTGGAAGAGATGTGCCCCTAAAGTCCCTACCCGATTCTACACCCTTGGTTCCAGACAAAGCAAAAAAAAAAACATACTGAAATAACAAACCTGAGTTCTGAGTAAGGTGTAATTCCACAACGGCACATGAGCGTTTCTCTTCCTAGGGTTTCGAAGGCCATCTACTGACCTGCAGAACAGACACAAATAAGATCCTCCACACTTTCCCATTCAAACCAGTAACACCCAGTTAACCCAGCTACCATTTAAGGGGATAATGGGGAATTTGGCTGATATTCTAATCCAAACTGGCTTACAATCATTAGTTACAGGGACAGTGCCCTAGAGCAACTGAGGGTTCAGTGTTTTGCTTAAGGACACAAAAGGTAGAAAGTGGATGTTTGAACCTGCGACTTGGGGGTCATAGGGTTTACAGGCAAGTGTTTTACCCACTAGGCCACTACCACCCCAGTAGTATCTGTTGGCATCCAGTGTCTCACCAGTATCTGTTGGCGTCCATCAGTGTGAGCTGGAACCCAATGAGGCCGTACAAGTAGGAGTGGTTGTTCCAGGTCGTCTTGTCCAGAAAGAAAACGTACCAATAGGTGGATATGAACATGAGGCCGGAGAGGCGGTGAAAACAGCCCAGCATGATGCCAACAGCACCTGTGGAAAGATACACCGCGTTTTACCTAAGCGCTTTCACCTGCCAGCAAAATGCGGCTCCAACGCTGTGGCTCAAGCACTTAGTGCAGTGCAGTGTGTGAAAGAGTGAATAAAATTAACTGGACCAAAAAGCGGAAGCACAAGGTGGTGTTTCTAATAAAGTGGCCAGTGAGTGGAAGCAGAGGGTAGGGATTTGTAACACAAGGAGCCATGAAACAATATATTGTGCTGTTTTTCCTGCTCCAGGATGCCTTTCTTAATCTATTTGCTAATAATCTAGATTAGATGAAGGACATGTCATAGGAAAACAAAAGAATAAAGTGGGCAGTGCTGTGGCCTTTTACAACTGGAGGAGAGTTCACTCACCCAGAAACATCACCAGATAGACCAAGTACATCCAGTCCATAGGAAGAGGTTCCAGAAAGTTGAAGAGGGGAAAGCGACACACAGGCGCTCCGTCCAGGTATTTAGAATCCAGATGACTGAGCCCACGCTCCTGAGTGATGTCGATGGCCATCAGCATCCCTGTGAACGCAGAGCAGAATACCCTTACCACTTATGTGTGTGTGCGTACATTATACATATTTATATAATGACAAAATATACTACAAATACATTTAAACAGGTGGGTCTAATACAAACTTTGTAATTCCTCACATTGCCCACTTTGTTAGAAACCCCTACTCTAGAGCTCCAGTGTACAGGAAACTCCAGTCCTGTAGGGTCAGTGTCCATTCGATTTTACTGCCAAAAACACCTGGTTCAACTGTTAAATGGGTGTTAAATTGAAAAGGGACTCAAGGGACACACCCCTAACAAATCCAGTTACTACTCTAGCAATAATTTTAAACAACGAATTCCAGTAAAACCATTGTTTCCTGTTGCGGTTTGGTTAACAGTTCTGATTAAACCAGTATCATTACATGACTGGCTGTGCTGCATGTCTGGCCTTGAATTCTGTACTTGAAAACATGGAACACATCGTGTTTGGTGTTGATTCAGTAAAAGACTACACTTGTGTGGCAAACTGATATTAAAAAAAAGTACCGTGATACTCCGCCCTTGTATTTATGATGTGGGTATAGTTCACAATATTTTATGTACAAAGAGAAATACACATTTCTAGATTTTTGATTGAATCAATTAACAATATTTGCTATAAAATGAACTTAAAGGTTCCTGTCGGGTGATACATTTAAATAAAGAATTTGTGTTCTGTGATTACAGTTCTTCGTGATACGTTATGTGGATGACAGTTGCACCCCGTTAATGCCCCACGAAATGTATACTCTGCGTCTACTTTTCTGTTAATGTACAAAATATGTTAGCGATGTTGCACTTCGGCTGGAGTAAATTTATTGTTATATATATATATATATATTATCATTATTATTCATTGTTTATCATTATTGTGAGATCACAGATGGCTGCAAAATGCAAAAGGCTCTCTAACCAACCATAGTGTTTGGTGACTCCAGGTGAGTTACCAGGTGTTCTGATTATTCAGGGTCTTCAAGGAATCCAACAAAACCCTTGGCCAGTCTCTGACCACTAAAGCCTCTGATGGGCCAGGGTGTTTTTAAAGGGCATGGATTCTATAGTTTCCTCCTGTTTCTTTTTTTCCAGATGTTTGATGGGTTTGTGTATTAAAAAGTGATCACAATTTCCTTCTCACATTAATTCTGTGGTTTGAAAATGGTAAACAGGCTGTTTTTGTTTCTGATTTATGCAAACTGTCTCTTTTTGATTGTCTGTTCATTCAAAGGACAGCACACAGCTGAAACACTCCTTAGAACTTCAGCATGAATGTGCGGGGCTAAATGGCTGGTGAACAGGGACGGAGTGGTGAACCTTTTACAGACTTCAAGGCTTTAATTCCACAAAAGTGATTATATGGGCCCTTTAATATATTAAAAGGCATTATCGAAATATGTAACAGAATAATTACAATACCCATATTCTGTCCACATCATGCAGCTCTAAGCTGTACATCAACACAGCAGAGGTGTTGCTGATAAAGTGGCCAGGGAGAGGAAAACCAATACTGATATATTAAGGCCGACTCACCAAACAAGAATCGGAAGATGCCGAGAGACGCAGGGTCTGTGGGCCGATTAATGAGACACACAAACCGGTGCCATGACGACAGATCCTCCTTCTCAAAGCCAAAAAGGCGCTGCATTCTGCTGGGCTTTATTTCTGCATGGACTCCTCGCACCTTTTTGGGCCGCTGGGCATGGGGAGCACCTGCAGGGCGCACAATTATTAATTACAGATTAAAGACTCTTTATTTGTCACATACAAGTTATTCATTTAAGGTAACCATACAAGTTATTCATATACACCTTTTCAAATTCTTAATGAATTATTATTAATAATAATTATTCTTACAAAGTTAAATTGTGGCAGCATTTTTTATTCAAAGGCTGCATGTACCAAACAAAAAGCATTTTTTCTTACACATAAACTACAATAATGGTTTACGCAGACAAGGCTAAGTCTGTAAGTCAGCCCCGTCTGCTCCTACTCCCCAGCACCCCCAGCTCCAGTCTTATAGCCCACCAGGACTGCAGCCTCGGGTCCTTACAAACTTAACTGATGTGCCAGGAGTACATCCAGGATCTCCATGACTATGTATTCCAGGACCTCAATGACTGTGAGCTGCTGTTTACCTTCTGCTGTGGTGCTTGAGCTGGTCTCCATGCTTCACAGATGTGGAACTGAGCCAGGTGTTCCAGCAGAAACCTCTCGGTGCCAGTTGGGGGGCAAGGGGGGTCTTGGACACGTAAACAGGAGGGACACGTGTCAAACGCTGACACACCGAGCCCTGCAGAGTCCTGAAATTAACTGAGTCTGTCTCGAACGAACCGGCTCCTTTATTCGGCTCTTTTGTGTTAACCATGGGAGTCGACTCCCAAGTTTAATAACACGAGGCAATGGATGTTGACGTTCTCCTCATTAAATAATACGTGTGTTCCATTCTGAGTAATATTCCTTTCTGCCAAGTCTATTATCAATATTAGTAGGATTGGGATTGTGACACACATACACTATATTATTGGGATGCCTGACCATTACACCAGGGAATTTTATTCATAGACTGCAACAGCTTCCGCTCTTCTTGGAAGGCTTTCCACAAGATGTGAGAGTTTCTCTGGGAATTTGTGTGCATTCATTCTGTAGAACACCCAACCATGTCTTTATGGAGCTTACCATGTGGACTGAAGCACAGTCAGGTTGGAATAGAACATATTTTACCTCAAAGTGTGTCCACACAGTTGGAAGTGTGAACTTGTCCAAAATTATATGCTGAGGCATTGAGATTGACTTTGGGAGAATCACACAGGAAAACACACTTTTTAAACACAGTTTTTCATTCTGATTTCAGATCTGCTTTCAGTTTTTTTTCAGTCACATCAACTTTTTGAATTATGAGTCATATTAGATTTGCAATAGACTTGCATGCGTTTTTTGTTAAATCAAGTAACTGTTTCAATATTTTCAGTGTGAAGTCAGACAGGCGCACACTGTGGCATAGATATAATGATCAGTGTCAGTCAGCTACTATAGTTTCTTCAAAACTGCTTAGCATATGATTATACTAACTATACCAACTATAATGCAATATATAATTAGCTTTATCACAAAAACTGTAAAACTAAACACAGATTTGAAATCAGCATGAAAAACATTACAAAACCCACATAAACGTATCTGATTTTGACCTGTTGGCCTGTGTCACTAAAGATGTGGTAAAACAAAGAGATGTTTGGAAGCAGAAAGAGTCGACTCCTCTCGGTGAGCCGAGCCAAATGATCCGAGTCACAAATCAGAGCCGGAATTACCATATGACAAACTGGAAGTAGACGGGATCCATTTCTGAACGCTCATTGGCTGATTCTGGCCAAACGTCACGCCCACGTTCTCTCAGCAGCACCTTCTATTGGTTGAAGCTGGTAAATATATTTTGTAGCACATCTTCACTTTACACTGTATGTGCTTAGTAGCATATATTCACTTTAAATTTTGTACTGTATATCTTTATACACATGCCTATTGCAAAATCTTATATGTTGTGTGTTTGTTTGTTTTGTATCTGTTGTCATACCGTTGCTGCTCTGTAAAGTTTTGCACACAAGCATTTCAGTCATATGTACTGCACCTGTGTACCAGCGACGCAAGATGTGCCAATAAAAGTGATTTGATTTGATATTATACCTTTGTTTATGATTATATGACAGTTCCTAAAAACTGCATATATTATAACTGCAAATTATATATACTATATGTAGTATACACCGGTAGAGTACATACACATAATGTAGTTTTTAGATTTTGGAGTTTCTGTGGGAATCTGTGCCTATTCATTCTGTAGAGCATTTATGAGGTCAGGGATTGATGTTGGACGAGAAGGCTTGGCTCAGTCTCCATTCCAGTTCATCCCAAATGTGTCGGATGGTGTTGAGGTCAGGGCCCTGTGTGGCACAGTTAAGTTCTTCAACACCAAACTCATCCAGCCATGTCTTTTGGATCTTGCTTTGTGCACTAGGGTAGACATACTGAAATAGGAAAAAGTTCTTCCCCAAACTGTGTCCACGAAGTTGGAAGCATGGTGTTGTCCAACATGTATTGGTGTGCTGAAGCATTAAGATTAATTTTCACTGGACGTAAGGGGCCTAACCCAAACCCTGAAAGACAGGTGTGTCCCAATACCTTTGTCCACGTAGTGTAGTTTGAATCTTGAAAACACTAAAAGATGTGCAGCTCCTGTGCAACAGAGGGCAGCACGCGCCTCTGGAGAATCTGGCTGTTTGGTTGGTGGTGGGGAGAGAAACGGTTTGGTTTGTTTTGGTGTTTATTGTTGGGCTTTGAGCAGTTTGTTAGTATTTATGGAGATTCATGTGAAATATGTCAGCGCATGCGGTTGTATGTCAGTGTGACAGTCAGTAAGCTCCAGCTTCGCTTTTTTTTTTTTAAAGCTGAGTCCGTTTAACCCAGAGCCGGTTCGGTTACAGTGAGGCAGACGGGCTCCTGAACCTCTGGATTACACAGGTACACATCACAACACACCAACTGTAATACACTCGGACACTTAAAACACCACAGCACACCTGCTGCAACGCGCTCAACCTCTCAAAACACCACTACACCCTCCCAAAACTCCACAGCACACCTGGACCACAACACCCAGGATTCACGATTCAAAACGTTTATCGTCATATGTACAGTAGAAAGCGCATTTCTCTGCAGTGAAATTCTTTCTTTGCTGTCCACACAAATATCGAGATTAGAGTATATAAAAGCTTGTGCTTGTGCAGTTTTAAGGAAATATTAACTGTGCGTTTGCAAATTGAAGCAAATATCCAAAAGAGCTTAATGTGCAATATTACAGTATGAGGTAGATGAAGGGGGTGTGCAGTATGAGGTAGGTCAGCTGTTAAGGAATCTAATGGCAGTGGGAAAGAATGAGTTGTTGGTTGTAGATTTCACACTTCTGAACCGTCGTCCAGAGGGCAGAAGTGTGGCAGTCCATGTTGAGGGCGTGTGGGGTCTTTGAGGGTGGCGGCATCTCTCCTCTGTTGGTAGATGCTCTGCAGAGGGGGCAGCGGACGATCTTCTCCGCAGTTACCATTCTCCAACAGGCGTTTGCGGTCCGTAACAGTAGTGCTGCAGCTGGTCAGTGTGCTCTCACAATGCAGCTGTAGAAGTTGCTGAGGATCTTGGCTGACATACCAAATTTCCTCAGCCTCCTCAGGCAGTACAGCCGCTGTTGAGCCTTCTTGACCAGCTGTGTTCAGTGTCCAGGTGAGGTCCTCACTGATGTGGATGCCCAGGTACTTAAAGTTGCTCATCCTCTCCACTTCAAGATCCCAAAACACTCAAAAAACTTTATACACCCACCCAAAACCCCTAAAATACTCAAATAACCAACTTCACCCATTGAACACTCAACCACTCAACTACATCCATTCAAACAGTCAATATCCACCCAAAATACTCCTACACGCAACTAAACACTTGCATCCATGCAACTACACCCACCCAAAACACTCAATCGTAAGAGATTTAGCTTCCTGTGAAGCTAAATGTAAGCGGATATTACTTCTGATGAGCCAAAGGATTTAACATCCTATGCCAAAAGTTTACCTTTAAGCACCTGTTGTAGTTTACCTTTGAAAATCCACTTTGAAATTTTGAGTTTCTTTTGTAGGGAAGGCTATGTCCACTTACCCAGAAGTAGTTGCAATCTCATTTGAATTTTACTGTTCCACCTCAAATAGTTCAGCAGTTGAGTTCCGGTGTAACATAACTGCTGCACCATTTAAAATGGAAGGGAGTAAGAAGCCAACTTCAGCATTGTCTGTGTCCATTGTCCAAAATATAAATATTTTAGTAATAACAAAACATGACATACTTGTGAATATGCCCTAAAAAGCACAGCATTTGTAGCCTGCAGTCACCAGACCTGACCTCTCAGAAAAGAAGTTACCAGATTTGCCAGTCTACGTTGATTTAAGTAAATGTATTTTTTAGGTGTAATTCAAGTTTATTGCAGTGTGTTACACTGCCATGCAGATTAGCTGGTTCATCAGGTAAAGAAATATTGCCGAACTGTAGTTAATGAGGCCATCTTACACTTTTCTTGTACAGGGGATCCTCAAGTTACACCGCATATCCGTTTCTTTGACAGTGATGTAACCTGAATTTTGGTGTAAAAGGAAAGGGAAAACTGGCTCTCTGATACCCTGCATTACTCCGTATTCCTCCGACGCCCACGTTCTCTGTAACTACGAGGCTAAGGGTCTAAGCCAAATGGGAGTGAGCATTCTAGACTCGAAACGTCGGATATCTAGACTGTTGTAACTCAAGGACCCCTGTAAATGTGTAGGATGCCCCTCCGCAACCACTCATGTTTGAGTTTATATACCAAACACAGTCATCGTTTATTTTTAAATAGCCATTTCCCAAACTCTCTTGATCTCAACTAATTACCGAAGCTGATAACTCATATTTAAATGAGCTGTCTTCTGATTGACTGGCCTGCATTACTCCTCATTCAAAACCTGTTCCAGGCTTAAATGCTTGTCATAACCTCAGCATGACTGGACCCAACTGAACTGCTGTCTGCTGAATAGATGGATTATGTGGAAGTAGTGCTTGGTTTTATGACAAGATCAGGGTCTTAAAAATGCGCTCTTTCTGCAGCTCAGTTTTCATTCTGTGTGTGAAAGACATGTTTACATACGACATCTAACTGATCTATTATAAATAAAGGCAAATTTAGACTTTCTGTGATATGGGTTCATTAACTACAGCTGAAAGAAGAGCCTTCCTTATTTTCATAGCGCTCTGAAGTCCCACCCACAGTTGTTTTAGCTTTAGCCAATGTGGTAAATTCCTGTATAATGTACTCAGACGCTATCGGGGGGCAGCACTATCATCTCTCTCGCCGTCCAGATTATCTCAGAGCACATCTTTAACCCCTGACCACCATTTGTGTTAGTTACCTATAGTATTCATAGCTCAACATTTGTGTTTATAGCATAGTGTATTTCAGATTGAGTATTTTCAGCAGTTTTTATCAGACTTTTTTGTCTTTTTATTAAATATTCTTCTGTTTGTGTATCTGTGTCTGTGCAGTCGTAACATAAGCGGTCTAAGGGATCAGGAAAGTCTTCATTCTGCTTATTAATGCTGTTGATTTATATGTCCTTGTGTTTAACATGTGGTCAGGCTGTGGCTGTGGAGCTGAAGGGTGATGGGGTCCCTTGGTAGTCGCTTCCAGGCTGCTCCCCGGAGCCCAGAGCCGTCTGTGGAGGGCCACTGTGTGGGAAACAGACATGGTTGCGAGTGCAAAAAGCGGAAAAGGGCTTCCCACTGTGAGTGTGACAGTGAACCAGAGGAAGATGATAGCCTGCTGGACACTCCTCGCAGGTGACACTTTCTTTCTCTCAGACACACACACACAAACTGGGTGATGGGGATTAGTTGTAGAGTCTGATGGGTAT
>JBBPDE010000034.1:83072-96799 GCA_037974605.1 Nannopetersius ansorgii | reverse complement strand
AATTCAAAATAAAAAAATCAACTTATGAAACTCCTTTATTGTACTACAATACTGAATCACCAGTGATCTCTACCAATTTCTCTTGCAGTAAAAATGTATTTTTTTCTATTTCTAAAAGTCAGGCATTCTTTAACCAGCTTCATTAGTTAACCTTAAAAATGTTTTTCATTAAATCATTCAAAGTGATGCATTGCAAGTACTAACAGCGAAAAGCCCAAAGGACTAAAAACTGCCAAATCAATGTCGTAGAAACCATCTGCAACCAAGTGGCAAATGTGTCAATTAGGTATGGAATGCAGGTGCACATCTGGCCTGG
The DNA here is from genome assembly GCA_037974605.1 of Nannopetersius ansorgii. Lineage (NCBI taxonomy): Eukaryota > Metazoa > Chordata > Actinopteri > Characiformes > Alestidae > Nannopetersius > Nannopetersius ansorgii. The sequence continues at coordinate 96,483 of JBBPDE010000034.1, read as the reverse complement.
GCGCTTACGTAAGAGCTGAAGTGACAGGAAAATGTGAACAGCAGGGACACGACACCCCGGTGCACACAACTGACCACCATGTGCACCAAGGACATATGCCTTAAAAGGCTTCTGTGCAGGGTCACAGTTCCCTGCAGTCTCCCCCTCCCCCACCCAAGTAATCAGGGAGGTACAAAAAGGAAAGCATAAAGTGTACCAAATGAGAAAAGATAAAGTGTGACCACAAATGGGGAGAGAGGCCACTGCAGTGCCAAGACTGCAGAAAATGTGGAAGGGAAATGTGACCAGCATACTGAGGGATGAATGCTGGCACAGAAGACTGCCATTACAGACAGACTCCCTCTGGGGACCACAACCACCAACACCACAACGTGTTGACAGAAAACAAGTCAGCAAAGTGGTCGAAGAAAAAATAAAGGAGGAAAGAGGAGGCGGTAGTGGAAATATTTAGGACAAGACCAGGGCCAAAAGAAACTTATGTCAAGCAGAGAGAGTGAGAGAGAGGGATGGAGAAACAGAAAAAAAAAAGATTAAAGGGTAGCAGTAAGAAGGCAAAGTAAAGAGTTAAAAAACTAGAAGACAGAAGGGAATTACAAGTTAAGAGTGAAGAAAACTGATTGTAATAAATTCTCATTTAGATGTAGGACAAAGAAATGTAACTGAATTAAGAATAAATGTAGAGATTGTGGTTCAGGGTGGGGAAAAAGCAAACTGAACCCAAAAGCAGGGAAAACAACCTGGCAGAGGTGAGAGGGAAGTAGGCAGAAGGAGGCACTCTTCCTGCGCTGACTCACACCCACACTCACATGCTCCTGCAGTACACTGCAGTATGAGTGCATGCCACGCTGCTGCGACGTGCTCCAGTTATGCAACTCTCGGGGAGGGGAGGAAAAGGGGAGGCTGTGACGCATTTTTCAATGCCGAGAAGAGTGCTTTGCTCCCCCCCTACCCGCTTCCCCTCTTTCACAGGCATGAGTCAGTGCTCACTAGAAAGAACTAGACAGGTGTGGCTTTTGGACAGTGGTGTAAACCAGAGGGGCAACAGTGGGTGACCAAAAAAACAAGGCGTGCTAAAAAGGGGCAACTTCCAAAGTCCATTTGTTAGTCTAGGCCATCTCCACTTTCACAAGGAGGCTGTCTGTCCAGCAGCCTCAGCAGGATTCAATCTCAGTGTAATTTAGTGCGGTTAAAACTGAACTAAAAAGTTTAACAAATGTGATAACTGAACATGCTAATCTTAATACAATTATAGCACCAGGATGGAACTTTGTATCAGTTATCTTCATTTATGAATATATTTCAACAGAAACATGCTATGAGAAATAAAGTCCTATATTTTTATATAGGACACAGAATATTTCAGTATTACAACCCAATTCTCCAACCACAAATTAACCAAAGAATGTAAGATTGATTCAAGCCCCAATTAGAATAATTCTTAAGTATAAAAATTTACCTCTTTAGCCCCTATAATTCATGGGACATTATCAGCAAAACAATATATTGGTCAGGTTTTGGTTTACACTATGGGGTTTATGCAAAATATGAAACTGTGTGGAGCTACGCAACACCTCTGAACAGTCTCCAAAACAAAAGAGGCGAGTCCAGACTGAAGGCACACTGTGGGATGAGTGAAAGAGTAGATTGCAGCCCAACTTAAATTCCACTTCCTGTGCCTGACCGCCCATCTATAAACCCCCGCTAACCCATACACAATAACAGGGACTGTGTTTTTCCACTGACAGCGAAGTGCCATTCTTCACAGTGGTGACAATTTGATGACTGTTTTGTAATTCAGGGCGGTAAGAGTAGTAATGTTGTCTGGGTGGTTACAGTGAGTATCACGTGGTTAAACTCTGTTTGCAGTGCAGTGTTTAAAGTTACATGTCATGGGCTCAGTCACAAGGTGTGCAAGAATGTTCATAAAAGAACATTTCTATAAATGAACAGGCACATGTTTGCAAAGGTATTTCTAATCTTATTAGGTGTGGCCAAAAGCTCAGATAGGCAACATGTGATTTGATATCACAGGAAGTAACACATGTTAATCAATTTAGTCTGGTTGTTCCTTGGCAAATTACAGAGGCTTAGAATTAGCTGTTGTAAATCTAGACGCAGCTACACAAGAGAATTAAAAGTAATGTAAAAGTTGAGTGGTTTCTCTCAATCCTATTCTTCAAGAAGCCCGACACAGAACAGGAATTATCTGAAGTGATCCATTCAGATTTTACAAATAGCTGATTGTTTGGATTCTTAAAGTAATATTTGTAAAAATATGGCTAGTTCTGGGCATCAAATTCATAGGAAACAGCTACAACAGCACACAATGCCTTATCTGAAAATCAAACTAAAATTCTGGGCTCCAGAAGTTTTGTTCATTTATCAGCCTAACCCTTTGTGGTTCTTTGATGTGGCTTAATGAATGACACACCCAGCATGTATACTACAAAAACTAGATTCAAGGGTTAAATGAGCTTTGATTCCTGCCCTGCTTCAGCTTTGAAGTATAACCTGACGTGATGCCACAGTTCACTTCTGTTGATATGACATGATCACATTTTACATTGCTTTTATCTTGATAAACTGACATGTTTGTGACTTAGAGCTTGGTTATCACATGGTCTCTATTCCGTGGTAGAGTAAAGCTAATAAAACATGCTAACAGACCATGAGGTCAATCAACTTGCTTTTCTGTTTACTTTGGAGCCTCAGTGTGGCACACTGTCATTCTAAAGGGGAATCAGACTAGAAAATTAGCATTCCTGCTAAAGCACACAGAGGGAGGAATTCTGACTGTGGGAGCATTGAAGCTGATCATCATAAAAATACTAAATACTAGAATACATTACATTGTTATAATGTTGTATAAAATGCTGTTTATCATACCTACCAGGACATGCGCTTGTTAAACTACTAAGCAGGCTATTATGTATGTATCTGTCCAAAAAAGGTCAACATAAGCTATGGGTCTTCTACTTAAACATAAATGAATAGTATGTCCAGGCAGCTCATACACTCAGAAGAGTGGGGTTATTTCCGGCAGAGCTCACATGATTTACAAATGTGTTGAATGGCAGTAAATTCAAGAGGGCTTTAGTAACTATACCCATGTCTTGACGATAACTAGCCTTTACATGTCTTTCACCTAAAACCAGAGTACAGTACGTCGAAGCTGCTCCACTGAGGTCTTACTTCATACAGTGTTTCACAGCACCAATCCTGTTTTTCCACACTTGATTGTTAAAATAAACCCAGAACAGGGAGGGGAGCTCAGAGAAATGGGACAGGCCTACCACAGTAAGGAAACACTATTTATAAGGCAAAAGTTTTTATAGGCTGTCTGAAAGTGCAACCATTTTAAGCTCAGAAAGAGCAGTCAAATAACTCCTGGCACGCAGCATTCCTTGTAGTAAAGGCTACCACAGTCTTGCTGTTTAGCTTGGTTTGAACTGAACTTTAACAACCTTCTAGTTCATTCTTCACAATACAGCCACATCAGCTTACCTGGCCTGATCCAATACACCTAGCTCTGCTAATTAGATAAACAACAGTCAGGCTTTCACAAGGAGCTACATGGCAATTCAATACTTTGACACATCTGAATAATATTTTCAGATTTAACATACCTAAATAAATGTGTCTGTTTATTCACAGAATTCACAGAAAATAACTCTGCTCATCCTGAATGTAACAGACATTGAAGTTTTTTCAAAATGATGAAGCTGCTCCAGGACCTACAATGCTAATACTGGAAACTAATTTATGTCTGCACCCCAACAGTTAGTTCCTTAGGGTTTCTGATTCAAGCATCAAATGCATAGCCAGACTGTGATAAGAGCAGCCCTAAAGCCTGATTTTCACCCATATGTTGTCCACTTTAACTGTTCCTTTATAGGCAACCTAACTGAGAAGGCTGTGGCTGGTTCAATGGAATATAGAAGACTCTGGGAATAACTAAACTGTGCAGGGCAGATGTCCAGGAGCAGGCTTGAACTAACCAATGCCCTGCAGTAGCCTTTGAGATGTGGGAGTACAGGACACTCAACGATTAGGCTGCACCCAAGTGAAAAGTGCCTGGAGGCCATTTGTAGAGGAGGAGAAGGGAGGGGTCAAGTAGATCCATCAACTGCTCTGCTTTACTGCTCCTGAAACTAATCCCAAAGCAGATAAAATGGCGAAGTCACAGTGTGCAGCCAAAGCACAGGGCTAATCCTCAGGTTAATCTGGTTCCATTATGGGCAACTACTAGGGCCCAAGACTGAGTCCCATAGGCATCTGGAGAATATACTTTTCACCCAAGGGGTGTGTGTGTGTGTGTGTACATGTGCATGAAAAAGCCTTATTTGAATATAAACAGGCTTAACAGCTTTTCCCTATCGGCTGATTACTGTGGATAACAAGCAATGTAGCAGGAAATGGGTGGTGGGTTGATTTTATAATCTGTGAATGAGAGGATAGAGCAGCTACTTTCAGAATCTGTAAACCTAGCAGCAAATACTAATTATGATAATGGTCATATTAAAGTGCAAACAATTGCAGGTAGACCAACATAATTACGTTGGCACCTTGATTTAAGTCATTGGTCATTTTGTAACTTTATCTTTCTAAAGATACATGAACCATAATCTTGGTCTACCAACATTCAAATGTATCTACAGTATGTTAGTATATCTGCTTTTTCTTAAAAGCACTGTGTTTTATAGATGTCCTAGTAGTATACAGGCATGACCTCGTGATGCCACGGGTAGGTTACATTGCCCTTATACTGAGTGAATGTGTGGGCCTAGTGTTTGTTATGCTATATGCATATGATGCACCATTCCATGCCTATTGAGAGTGCATACATGTACACACTCCTATGTGCGTATCTCTGGCCTGTAGCCTTCATATACGGCCCAGGCCAGGTGCCTTCTTGAATTGCTGAGCCCTGTAGGTAGAAGAAAACAAAAAGGAGCAAAAAATGCTCATTTAATAAGGTTCTCAATGTGTAATACAAAAAAAAGCAAAAAAAAAAAAAAAAAAATAAAGCACAGCCAACAGCACTCAAAAGGGGTGCTTAAAACACAGCTATTACTGAACTGATGAAGACTCTGATGGATGACAACTCTACTCCAATGATTTTTTTTCCTTTCCTCTGTGTTCAAAAAGGGCAGAAAAGGCTGATACAGAGGTCAAGAATACAATCACCACAAGTCCATCTCATCTGCGCTGCACTGAGCTTCCACCAGTGCCCACTGGTTAGACACTTAAGTGTTAACGCTTAATAAGAACCTGGTCTGAGCCAGAGGAACATTATTTACCAACACAGGCTGCTTAACTGAAAGAACTACAGGAGAATGATACTCACTCGGTGCACCAGTAAACATGATGGAGAACAGGTTGATTCCCATAGTAACGGCATAGAAGACAGGTAAGGCTTTCAGCCCATTGGGCACCGGGTCCTTCTACAGATGCAAAAAAAAACAAAAAACCCGGTTCCAAAATAAGACAAAGCACAGCCATTATCATATCAGGTTACGACAATTGGTTAAAATGAGGGTGTGTTGGTCAAATCTTGGCATCACAATCAAGACACAGACATAAAGGAAAGTGTAGTCCCTTATTCTATCAAGAGAAAGAAACTACTTTCTCTCTGGCTACAATAGGCTTGTGATGTTTCTATCCTTAAGCTCTGTCACGCTCAGTGTGACTCACTAAAAATAATGCTTCCTTACCTTCTGTAAGATAAATATTCGGACAAAGTAGAAGAGAATGGCAGACATCAGGCCAGAGAGAAGAGGCGAGAGGAACCAAGATGCAACTGCAAAAAAAAAAATTATTTTTTTTAATTTAAAAAAAGAGCCCTCAATTTAATTTAAACAATTACAAAAAAACATGACATATAGGCAGACAATACATAGAAAAATAAATACTTAAACATCCAGAACTCCATTAAAAATGGAAATTTTTAAACTCACCAATTCGGAGAAGCTCAAACCATTTGACTCCCTGTTGACCTTTAGCCACCAATGAATAGCCAATGGTGGCTCCCACAATGCAGTGCGTCCCAGAAATGGGCAATTTCAGGAAAGAAGCCAGTAACTGCCACACAGCAGAGCCTGAAGCGAAAAATAATGCAAATTGTCAGCCCAACCCTCTCCACACCATTAAGATTCATAATTAAAGACATTTTTGTGAAAAAGCTAACAGCAAATGTTTATTAAAATAAAAGCAACACGATCTGCGATTTACGACATCACTGTGTCGAACTTTGCCATCTTCAATGACCATGTGGTGACAGTTCAATTAGATACTTGTATAGATTTAAAGCCAACAATCAAACTTCTCATCACCCACCTATATTCATCCACCTCCATTTTATATAATTTGTTGTTGACTTGATTCACTGCTTCATACTGCCGTTACAGTACAATACATCAATTTTCTGTTGTAACTCACTCCTTTTAAGCTATGTAATACAGCAGTTTTGTTTGCTCTAAATCTTTAACATGCACTATAATTATTATACAGCCCACTCACCAACCATGGCGCTGACTGAGCCAGCCATCAGAACATGCTCTGTACCGTTGTACATGTTGACGTCAATGATTCCTTTGCGTATCGTCTCGCTGACCTTGGCTCCCAGCAGCACTGAACCAACGGTCTCGAACACAGTAGCGAGGATGCAGGCCATTTTTAGGGTGACCACACCAGAGCCCACCGCAGTGCCAAAGGAGTTGGCGACATCATTGGCGCCCACGGAAAAGGCCAGAATGAAGGCTATGATAAAGCCGACTATAAGTAGCCACATGTAGTCTGTCATTGCCAGGCCAATGGTGCTCACCAGTGTTGTCGACTCCATTGTGTGCAATTGTTTTCTTATTTCAAGTTTTAAATTTCACTTTATACTTAATATTAAATTATACAACTTCCAAATCTAGTTAAGCCCTTGTTTCAAGCAGCACACTAGAATTGTTTAAATAACTGAGGTACTACAGTTTCTAAATCTTTTTTAATGCCCCAAACCTACCTACCTTCACCCTCGGCTAAAACAGCAATTTAAAGCAATGCAGACACCGGCAAGAGAATCTGTACTGCTGTGTTTTAAACTGATGTGTAATGCTGAGGGAGAGGGTGGAGTGAGGGGGCTATTGCTATCCTCTGAATAGACTAGTCCTGCTACAATGTGTTTTAGTTTGGGCGATTAGGCAGACGGAACGGACATCCATTGTGCAACAGACAGGATGGTTGAATGGAAGCTCATTCCTGAAAAGGAGAGAAAGAGGAAAAAACAGGGAAAGTTCCCCATTACATAACAGTTTATCCATGAGAAACAAATAAAGCCTCTTAATTCAGACCTGCGCATGTTTGTACCAAGTGTATTTGAAACAATTCTTTTCAATACCTAACTTGAATTGGACAATTGTGGACAACAAGTTTCACCGTATCAAAAAAAACAAAACAAACAAACCTAACAACAAAAAAAGACAGTTTCTTTAATTTCCCTGTGTAAAAAAAAAGCATGCTTCCATTGGAGAAGTACTAAGTAGCATTTCTACATTTCATTTCTCAATCCAGCCTGAGACATGTGATGTTCAGATGTCTGACATAACTATGTGCTTTCAACAGGACCAGATGTACCCAAAAAATTTAAGCAATGGAAGCTCTGGGGGAGGAAAAATATGCATTTTCTGGTATTTTCAATTTGTAGGCATTACTAAGCAATTTCCTGAACAGTTCACAAACTACTAAAGGGTCAGGATTTCAAAACAAAAAAGAAATAGAAAAAAGGGATCAGTTAAAAGCATTATGCCATGCAAAACAGTTATGCCATTATATTTTAAATTGAACACTATTTTTCAAAGTTCTAACACAATATTGGAAGTCAAACAACAGCTTCAAAAATCATACTTTACAATGATTTTCTGTCAAAATGTTGATCAAGTGTCAGTTCAGCACCTAAGCCCCAACCACAACAGATACCCCACCCCAGCCAACCCCCAATGGAACAAGTCATATCTTTACTCTCAAGCAGGCTCTGCCCAAGTACTTCCCTAATTCAGTAAATTATTTGTAGCAATCACCACACGTCTATGAAATCTTCATATGAAATAAATAAGTGTTGTGTTGCAGAGCAATCGAAAACAATAAATCCCCCAAATGATAACGATGATACTTAAAACCCCATCAAAGCCTGAACATGTGGGTGACTTCATATTAAACAGGGCTAATTTTGAGCGCTCTCCTGTGCCAGTTAAGAAGTCTTCCCACAGACCCCCCCCCCCCCAGAGGTTGCACGCCTACCTCTGTTAAATAATACACAATTTTCTTAACCCTAACCGCTAATTTAACCCAATAGTTACTCTTTAAATAGCATGTTTGGTACATAAACATAACCTAAAAAGAAACAAATACACTTAATCCAACCACTTAGTCCTAAAGCAAAGATGTGTTAGAGCCCATAACTAGCATTTTCTTGTTCATTTCGCCCTCCAGAGGATCTCTTTTGACATTGGTACAGGATTATGATTTTTATTTCCTGCCCAAACTGTGCTATCCCATCGCAAAACATCGTCATATGACTGCTAAAGCAGATCATTTTCCGTTCTGCCCGAGTTCACAGAATTCATCAGTCTTCTTTTACATGGAATTATGTTAAACATTACATTATGGATTTCCAGTTATTGCAGCAAGAGCCTTTTCTTGTGTTGTGTGCCACTATTGATATCAAGCTAAACAAGCCATTAAGGTGTACATGTACTACTCCATAAAAATGAGACAGCTGTCCAATACTCAACTGCTGCATTTCCAATCAGTCAATTTATAACTCAATTTCCGTAATCAAGAAGACGCAATTTTCATTCTACGAGGACATAACTGATTTTTCACTTAGGCGCAAGTCACGGAATCAGAAAACTTTATTGATCCCAGAGGAAATTGCTTATGTCACGACTGCACGCACACAAAAATATAAAGTAAAGTCTATATAAATTCAGTAAACTAGGCAGAAAACACTCTAAAAATACACTACGCAATGCACACACAATAATACTATACTAATACTAATAACACTATTGAGAAATAACTTTGTAACTTAGTGGTATTAATATTAATTGTGTCCTGGAGCCCCTTTGTCCCTTACATTTTGGTTTACCTGCTCCAACACTAATTTAATCTGAGTTTAGGAATGAGCACATGAAAAAGCAAACAGTGAAGCAGGTGTGCTGGAGCACATCAGTCACTTGTACACTGGACTGTTTCCCCATATATGAACTTCCTCCCTACCTTGCCCCCATATGCGACAATTTCTTCCCTGAATATTAGTAAACAAATTGAGCCAGGAGTTTCCACTGTAAAGCCCCTGTTTCAATGTGCTTTAATGTGAACTGCACACTCAGGCGTGGCCAACATGGGTTCCCCTTATGAGACTCTGTTCTTCCTCATGCTTACACCACATCCTTACACACCAAAGCAGTCCTTTATGCTAACTGATAAAACTTATGGACCACATTATGCAACATCATACAATAGCAAGCTTATATGTCCTTTTCTAACATATTAGACTGTGTTTACCATCAGCCCTTGTTTACCATTTAGGTTGCCAAGAAACCAATCGGGTGGTAAAACTTCACCGCCTGCCACCCTGAAGTCACTGATATTGTATTTTTAAGGCACACCCTGCTCAAAGATATTCGAAAAAAAAAAAGACCTACATAAAGGCATTTCAGGAACCAAATAATCAATAGTGTGACCATAACAGTCCCTTTATTAATCTTCAATTTATCGATTTAAACATTTTATAATGCTTTACCTTAGGACATTAAGGCTGAGTGATTCATTTTCCATTGTAACATTTCATTGTAAGTGAGCCTTTACCTGTTCTGTTGCTATTACACATTTGAGTTTCTCACAGAGAATAGATATTCAGATCCTAAACGTTTTACCCTCAGAATTTAAACGTATGTATGTTGAATTTAATCTGCACTGGGTTGATCGCACATGGAACATGCAATTAATCTGTACCGAGTTAATCTTACAGCGAAAAGAAGCTAATTTTCTAAACGTTATGTCTCTGGTGGGAGTCCCCCATCCTAAGGAGACTCTGGGTTCCACCCTGTGTTTTTTCATCACACTCCGGGGATTTTTGTTTAGGTTTGCTTAATAAATTCAGGGAACAGTTGCGGGTCTGGACGGGCTGCTTTACATAAGTAGTGTCGGGATAAATAGGATTAAAGTGAACAGTTCTGCAATGAAGGGTCGACAAGCTTTACGTTAGCAGGGCCACGCTACTCCAGCGAGCTAAAGCTAAACCGCGAGACCGGCCGGTTGATGCACGTGCGGTTAACAATTCATTCAACACTCGATAGCTAAGCTAAGCTAACAGTTAAAACCTCGACAAACACCCCTAACCGCACACTAAGACAACCTTTCTGAACTGTAAACAGTCAAAAGTAACATTTTCAAAACAGAGATGAATGAAATTATAATTAAAGCAATTTTACTGCTGTTTGTAAACATGAGATCCGTTAGCATCTAGCTAAAGAAACCCTGGCGCCAACACGGCAGAGGGGTACACTTCAAACTCATCAGTCTGGAAAGGTAAATAAAATAAAACAAACAGATAAAAAATAAAGCATCTTTTAACGGTACTCACCACGTTAAAATGACACGATAGTGAAGGATTTTCGAGAGTTTTTCTCGACGTTTCCTGCTTTCCCCCACCGCGCGCGCGGGACTTAATTTAAATTAAAATTAGACTAATTTTTCAGCTCTCAAACCCACCAAACTCGACTTGAAGTCAGAAATAAATAACTGATATACAGATTCGCTCTCTTTTCTCGAGTCGATAATTAACCTCTAAGACGTCAAAACAATAAAATAAATCCAGTTTTGTCTCCTAACCGTCTCTCTCTCGTGACGCCTCACGCGCTTCTTCTCTCTGAGCGCGCGCCCCGCCTCTCCTTTTTTTGGTCTTCGCCCGTGTCGTCACGCACAAGTCACCGCCCCATTTCCTTATTTGTCGAAAAATAAATAATTAATTAAAGGAGAAGGAAATAATGAAATAAATGCCGTTCTGCATCGGTCTGGTCGGAACTGGTTCACTACGCCCCGACTGAACCGCCTGACTGTCTCCTCTGACTGCCTTTTTGTTTTTTCACCAAACTAGATGCTGTTTTGCAGTATTTTAAAAATATACCCCACGTGGACAACAGTATTGGGACGCTTGACCCTTACATCACAGATGGGACTCTAATGACACTGTATTCAAATACATAGACTTTAATGTGGAGTTGCTGTTATTGTAGAACAATACAATGTGACGAGAATGCCTGGCTCAATCTCCATTCCAGTTGTTTCAGGTGCTGAGATCAGAGCTCTGTGCGACCGAGTCAAGTTCTTCTACACCGAACTCATCCAACCATGTATTTAAGGAGCTTGCTTTGTGCGCTGGGGTACAGTCATGCTGGAATAGAAACGATTCTTCCTCAAAATGTGTCCACGAAAATGGAGAGTAATATCAAATAATTAAGAGGTGTGTCCCAATACTTTTGTCAAGCTACTGTATATGGAATTGTGTGTGAATATGTACACGAATAATATTGTTGCAGCAATTAAAGCTTTGTATGATCTCTTGAAATTACTTTCATACATTTTATTCTTTGAGCAAATTGGCCTACTGTTTTTTAAGAAAACAAAGAAAACAATCAACAAAATACATTAAAAACAAAACTATTAAACATTGTTGTGAACAAAAATATTACATTTATATGCTTAAAAAAATGAAGTACCATTAGATGTTGAAAGTGTAACCACACAAACATTCACCACTCTAGACCAATTGGAACATGGTCTATGGTATTTTCATCTCAGTAAACGTGTACAGTACTGTGCAAAGGTCTTGAGCCACCTCTTATTTCGTAGGTATGGGTCACACGTTCCACTAACACCTGGGCCACACGGAAATGAGTTACTGTCCTTTAGTGGGTCACTTCCGGTAGTCATAGTGTGGGCCACATCATTGGCAAAGCCATATCATTTGTGGAAAAAATGGTAAATAATAATAATATAATAAAATAATCGCTGGCCTTATTCTGGGCCTATGCTGAACCAGACATGTTTATGGTTTAATGAGCAGAAAAGACTATTTTTTGTACCAACAAGGTGATTCAAAGAGGTCAAGACTTTTGCATAGCACTCTACTTTGGAAGTGAATGGGTGAGACTACAGCAGCATAAACAAGCATGTCAGAGGCACCCTCTGCCTTTCCCTGAGTTTGATAATAAGGACACATTGAGCTCCTTCCTCCCAGGATGTTTCAGTATTGGTTTAAGTGTGCTGCTGTTTTCTTGTTCCTCAGCTTAAAAAACTGCTGTTCTCACACCTCACACTTTCCCCATGTCTAGACTCAGAGAACACCCAAACAACAACACACAGTAACCCACTCTGAACACAGATGGATGAGGAAAACACACCCAGCAGGAAAAGTAGGGACACATCTATTTTTATTTAGTGCACTTTCAGTGTTAATATCCACCTCACATTTACACACCCAGTGTATGCTGACTTAAAAATGCAAACAAATTGTGTGTTTGCCTAGGCATAAACAAAGATATGTTTATAGAAGGAAATCATACATTAATTCCTCATAACGTTCATTTGTTGGTAATTACAACTTTAAAAAGTGTCTATGGTAATAATTTATTAGCTTTCACAGCATTGTGGTCAAAATGTGCCTCATTCCTCTTGGTCTTCTTTTAAAATCCTTTTAGTCAGGAGGTTGGTAAGGCCATGGAGGCACCTTGATCTTCTTTAGAAGACAGCCTTGAGCTGTTTTGGCTTTGGTGGGGTTGTTGTCTTGTTGAAACATCCATCTCTAGGAGTTCAGGAGAGGGGCAAAGAAATAAGAAGAAAGTAGTTCATTTGTTCATATTTGTATGGTCAAAGTTAAAAGATACTGTGTGGAATGTCTAAGAAGTTAGATTCCTGCTCATTCTACATTTATTCTAAAATCATTATAGGGTTTGTCCTGATTTGCCTCAGGGAAGGTTTCCGATATTGAAACATTGCTGTGAGGATTTGACTACATTCAGCCACGAGAGCATGGTGAGGTCACAGCAACTAAAGACCTGGGTCAGCAGTACGTGCACCTTAAAGTAGCTGAACTTAGTAGAAGGGCCGTCTGAATTCTTTTGGACAGGGAGAGTGTAACGGACATCAGCAGATGCTCCCCAACCTCTCCTATTACAAGGACATGGACTGATTTCAGTACATAGATCAGTGACTACAAAAGCCACACCTCATTTCTGCAACGCCAGAGGATGGACGGAGACAGAGATTTTTCAGTGCCATTTTCACACCCATGGCCATATCTTGACAAAATGTTTATATTTACCGAAAGGATTAAAGATTCATTTCGTTTTAAGTGTGTGCT
>JBBPDE010000034.1:63177-82972 GCA_037974605.1 Nannopetersius ansorgii | reverse complement strand
CTTATAAGAGCTGCACACTTATGGGAACTCCTGCTGCAGAGTTGGGAAGAACTCTCTGCCGAATGAACATTGAGACACTGAACCGCTTGAATTTCAATACAAAAAAAACAAAAAATGGGGTGTTCTAAAATTTCTGACCGGTAGTGTATGTATTTAAACAGTACTAGTATAAACAAGACCTAATGTGTGCAAATGCAACAGAAGGACTAAATATGGTAAAGTGCAGTGTGCTGCTGGCTGTTGTATAAAGACATAACAGACAGCAAGTAAAATTCAGTGAGGTAGAAAGATGAAAGCGTTTGACAGACAGAAAACAGTATTTTTGCACCAAGAAGGTGATTAAAAAATATATATAGAAATGAGAGGTGGCTCAAGACATTTGCACAGTACTGTAAGTCTGCAAACTCAGTCTACAGAAGTTTAGCCCTGCCCAGTACCACTGTTGTCATAAGGAGTGCTTCAGACTACTTTCTGGATGAAGCGCAGAGCAACCAGTCAGAACAGAGCTCATTTGCATGTGCAGGCACAAATAACTAAAACAGTCTGTTTAATTTTAGAGGCTGGATAAATGAGTATCAGAAGACTTAACTTGTCCCAAAGCAAATTGCATTTTTACCATTGCACAGTCACACAGAGACAAGTCAATAATACACTGCAGACAACTCTGTAAACATGAAATATGACAGTTTTGACAAGTAAAACCAAGTAGATCTCTGGGGCAAAATTAAAACGCACTAAGTAATGCAGAACACGGGCACTTTTATACATTCTTGGTTCTAGTGTAGAGCAGAACCGGGTTTGAGGTGTAGAACATTCATTACGTGATGACCCCCTCTAGTGGACAGCAGGAAAACAACAGCAATCATTCAGAGAGAGAGTGGCATTAAGGTGAATATCTAACATAACTCACTTGAATTTGTTTATTATATGTAAGTTCCATACATTTATTTTCAATCTAATTGTAAGTTTCTGTTGTTTTCTGTGTCCCCTGTGGCCCAAACACATCACTTTTTAGGTAAACAAAACAATAAAAACTCAAAGCGGTTTGACTGATTAGAACTTTTTATTCAGATTTGTGCTCAAACTCACAAACAAAAAACAATAATGAACAGATCCAGGGCCCATAATTGCATAAAGACTAGTGATAAGCAAATGTCCATAATAATGTTTGCAGACACTTTGAAAAGAATAACAATAATGAATAATGGTTCGAATTTACACAAATGTAAAAATATACAAATATAAAATGTATAGTATACTTAATTACTTATTAAAATACTCATCTATTTATTATGTTATGTCGCTACTATAATTGCACAATCATATTTATTGCTGTTCTGCGTTTTTTACACCCAACTCTTTGCTGCTAGAATACAGTACCTGTCAAAATACTGTATTCATTCTCTCTGTAGCTGATGCCACTTGTTCTGAATGTTGTCTTGTCTAGTGATATTGTTGCTTGGTGTTCTTTTACAAGCTCTTTTGTCCTGTCTGCTCTATTGTTTGTATATGGTAGAAATGACAACAAAACCTTCTTGACTTGACATGTATTATGACATTAATAATAAAAATGCTGCTTTCAAAGGCGTTGATTGGCCACAGTGTTATGTCAGTCATTTTGAAGTTAAGAACTACCCTATCACAGTAGGCAGTCACTTGTTTCGCGGGTGGGACTTATTTACCTTGTTTAATATTAAAATGCTGCTTTGGTGTATCACTCCAGACATTATTAAAACCAAATAAAACTTTAAAGTATTCAGAGGAGAAAGAGAAGGAATATGACCAGGTCCAATCAGGCCAAGTCAGTTTTACATGATACTCACCTGAAACACCCTCAGAGAAAATGTTGTTCTAGAACCTAATAATGAAGAATATATATCTAGTAAGAGTTTTTTCTTGGTATTGGGTCAAGAAAATGTTTTGTCCTTC
This sequence comes from Nannopetersius ansorgii, assembly GCA_037974605.1. Taxonomy (NCBI): domain Eukaryota; kingdom Metazoa; phylum Chordata; class Actinopteri; order Characiformes; family Alestidae; genus Nannopetersius; species Nannopetersius ansorgii. The sequence continues at coordinate 81,043 of JBBPDE010000034.1, read as the reverse complement.
TTCCATATGACCTAGTATGAAGCATTTTGCCCCTCTGTTGGCTTTATTTTGACACTGATCTGTAATCTGTGTGGCTGTTTTCCTGTACAGTAGTTTTGTTGAGATGAGATTGCTCTCTCAAAGTCAGCTATAAAAACCAGGTGCACACTTAGACCAGAAACGAGTCACCTAAGCATGCTGGCACACTGAACAAACACCAGGTACATTTCAATCCGTTACCTCACATAGAACTCATGTACTAGGTAGTGTGTCAGACATTTTGTAGTGCTGTTTGAATTTTAGGCTGCAGTTTTGTCCTCCTGTGCAGTTCACTACCTAAGACCCACAGTGCAGTGTAAACTGTACTGCACAACATGGTGTCAAATTAATAAGAAGCCACTCGGCGTGAACATGGATAGTGTGGGATAGCAATTTCCTAACTGTTTATTTCCTTCTTAGTTGTTGGTAAAAGAATTACCGAGATTGAGGATAGTGTGTAGGGTGTGAGTGGACTTTAATGAACATGACGCGTACGAGCAACGACCCGAAGAAGAGCTTGTAAACTTGACGGACAGGAAAGATAACCAATAGAAATACAGCAATGAGTACGAGCCGACCAATAAGAATGTTTTATAAACATGTGGGCGGGACTAAGAGGGTGAACCTCGCTGTCCCCGAGGGGAGCATGAGGACGGACGGCCAGTGAACACCTGATATAAAAAGTGGGAGAAACTGGTGCGAAGGACTGGTTAATGCAGGCTGTAGACAGAAGACACACTCTATTGCACAGCCGAGGTGTCTGTAGACTGTCTTCTTCCCCGAAGCACTTGTCTTTTTGTATTACAAAGTGACTGTTTCTGTCTGTTGAGAGCTAAGCTAAGCTAGCACGCTAACTTGGCTAATGTCAAACTGTTTGCTTGACCTGCTGGAGTGTTTTTGTGTCTCTGTCCGCTTGCAGTGCTATAGGAAGAGAACGTAATATATTTAAAGGTAATAATAGAAGCTGTTTGTCTAAAGGCAGGCTCTAATTGCATCTCCTTTCTAGCAGGTAGCTGGTCCATGTGGTGTGTCAGCGTGACATTGCATGCAGTTGACTAGCTGTGCTGCTGGATGGGAATCTGCTACCCAGGTCTGTGCATAGAGGAGAAGAGTTTTTACACTAAATCCAGCATTATGCCGAAGTGCTGAAACGTGCCTGTTCATAGCTATTGCGCAGAGAAGGGTCAGCTGCATTCAGGTTGCAGGGTCACGGTCAGTGCTGGTGCTCCACACACTTGGACTTTGACTTGGACAACCATGTTCCCCTCCGTCCACCGTCGTCCCATCTGCACCTTCAGTGCCCGTGCTGTCCGCCTGCAGTGCTCCAATGGTTCTAGAGAGGCCCACAGTGCTGCACCTGGAAGGTCTGGGCCTGTCTCCTGGCTGGGAGGACGAGTGGGCCTGCTGCTGACATGGCTCCAGAAAGCAGGAGAAGGTGCCAGTGAGGTTGGGAAGAAGAAGAAAGAAGGGTTGTTGTCCATCCTGGCAAATCAGTGCAGTTTTGTCACAGGGCAGAGACTGCGAAGGGCTTTTCAGATCACAGAGTTGTACTCCAACCTCTACTCTGAGAGAACCAAGTGGACCTTAGTGGGTAGCTTATGGCGCCGCCTGCAAGCCAAGCACTCAAACACCGGGAAACTCATCGCTGCCCTTGCTGGAGTCTTCATGTGGGAGGACGGGAAGATAAGAGATGATGAAATGAGAAGGTTGGTTCCTTTTGTGTTGTTTCTGCAACTACTTTCCCAATTCATCTTCCAGTTCTGGGTGTGTTGCAAAATGAACTTCACTCTGAAATTATGTTTAAGTATTTGGTTAGCCCCACACATGGTTACAGCAGCAAGTTGGACACCTCAAAACAGAAAAGAGATGCGGGACCAATAGAATTAAAACCCCACATTATAGCCATAAAATATAATCTGTATGCTATACAAATGATTATATGAATATATAAGTTAAATGAGAAACTGTGCAGTTTGGATTGTTTTTCCAAGGTCATGCTGTTACAGGTGTGTTTTTGGCTCCTGTCCAGGTGTGCATGGGAGCTGCAGGCACTGGATAGTGTGAAAAAGCAGACAGGCCGGGGGAACTCGCAGACAGAAGATGGCTGGGAGGCTGTGATTGAGAAGAAAACCTTCAAAGTCTGGAGGAGACCTCTTGAAGGAAGCCACCTTTTTGAGTATAGAGGTATGTAGTAAGAGTGTGTTGTAATGGTAAGAGTAATTGGCCAAACACTGAAGCACTGCAGAGCAGACTGACCTATGCATTTGTGATCCTCACTTAGCTTTACGACAGTGCCAAACTCTTACATAACAGCACTTCAGGCCCATCATGTTTTCTGTCATGTTACCTAAAAGTGGTGCTATTTTGGTGTGGGAATGGTAAAATTGAATGTAGTACTAGGAGACTGTTTTAAATGGCCTACCATTGTCAATGTTTTACAGAATTTCCAAAATTCCTGAAATACTGACTCTCTTACTGTTTCTCCTTTTTCTTCCAGTGTTCGGTTCATACACTGATATTACCCCCAGACAGTTCTTCAATGTTCAGGTACCGAGAACCTTCCTCTTTGGATTAATGTGCTGTGCTGATTCATTTAGGAAAGAACACATTTCTGCACCTATTCACCCTGCACTGTTTTCTGCACTGGAACTTTGTTTAGTGTGCAATAATGTTGCCGTTACTTTTGGCTTGCTCATCAGGGGCACACATTCATTCACACACATTCATTCACAGACATTCTCACACACATATTTACTTCACATTTATTTCATTTTGTAAAGCTGCTTTGTGACAATGACCATTGTTAAAAGCGCTATAGAAATAAAATTGAATTGAATTGAATACTAGTGCCTACACTACACCTCCACCCCATATATACATGTACATACTATTCCCTATTTATGTTTTCTGTTTATTTCCATATTTCATGTATTTTTCATATTTTTGACTTATCTATTTAAACGTTACTTGATTTACTTTAAATGTCTGTAGGACATAAATGCTGAGTGACTTGTTTTATTTTCTTTAAACACATTTCATGTAATGTTCCTAATATACATACACAGATCTAATGTAATCTTATCTAAAACCTCCTCTGTGTTTTCTAATTAATCTAGCTGGACACTGAATACAGGAAGAAGTGGGATGCACTGGTGATCAAACTGGACGTGGTGGACAGGGATTCGAGCACTGGTTCTGAGGTCGTCCACTGGGCCACACATTTCCCAGTATGTACCGAATCCTCTACATTTCCTCCCCTTTGTGGGAATAAGTCAATTTAAGGTCATAGTTTGATGAAAAATCAAATTTACATAAATGAACAATTTGTTCCCAAAGTATTAACTGTGTGTCTGGATCACCACCACTCTCACTTAAACCACCTGGAGGTTCAGTAATCCCTAATAGACTTGCTGATGTGGTTTCTGACATATGACACGTTATCTGTATTATGGGGAACTGCTGGCATCAGTTGTACGGTTCACTTGAAAATGATGCTTCAGCACACCCACAGTGTAGGAAAAAAAATCTAACCCAGAGCATAACCTCATCCTGTTCAAGAGAGTTCAGACATCAGGGCTGATTAGGAACATGCATTACGCATGAAAGACTGGTTTTGAGACAAAATGTGTAGCTGGCACATTTTCTGGTATTTGTGGTGATAGTAATGGTTGGAAACGGTAAAACGGCTGCAGCTGGCTCAAGTTTTTTGTCAGACTGTGATAATGCTGTTTTCATCAATTGTGGCATTTATTGCAGTTATTAACATGAGCTTAATGCTAATCATCTAAATGAGTAATCTGTGCTGTTATTAGACAAAACACAGGTAGAGTAATTTTGTATTAAATTAACTGCACCGTTGTCCACTAGTGGAGAAAATATGCAGCCCTGAGGTCTGTCTCTCACACACATAAGCCTCTTATATGTTTAGTTCCGTTTAGTCAGGCCTTAAACGTCAAGCGCTCTGGGATTTGAGTGGTTAAAAGCTGGTCTTGTTTATCTCCCGTGCAGTATCCCATGTATTCCAGAGACTATGTGTATGTGCGCCGCTATGATGTGGACCTGGATAACAACCTGATGGTTCTGGTGTCCAGGTAACACTTCATCACTACATATGTTACACTTGAACAACCCTGAATTTCCCTACTCAAAAATACTTGCTCCATATGCATCGTACAGTAATAATAAACCAGTTACCCATCCAAGTCAATAAAATATAAACAGCTGATTGACTAAATTGATAACTAAATGAAGGAATGAATGAATACTGTGCTTTAAAAGATGAATTGAATGAGTGTGCTGTACTCGCTCCAAGACACACTCACTGTGTTAAAACTGTTTAAAAACTTCATGCTGTTTTCAGGGCTGTGGAACACCCTGGGGTCCCAGAGTCTCAGGAGTTTGTCCGAGTTCACTCATACTGCTCCAGAATGGTCATCCGCCCCCACAAGTCCTTTGATGAGGTTAGGGGAAAATAAATCAATTATACATGCCATGCAGATTTTTAACCCTCCCCACTGTGTTCCAGTGTACAATGTAGGGGTTGTATATAGTGACACATTCATTCATTTAATGCTAAATATTAAGTTCATCTCTGATTCAGTGAATTTGGTCTGAATCGTTCAGTAGAAATGGAATCCATGGTGGAATTTAAGATTTACAGATGAGTTGGATCGAACTGTATAAGGTTGATTCAGTTATGGTTCTTTAGGAACCGATTCAGTGAATCATGACATTTTAAGTTTCATCACACAGATTTGATTTTATGAGCGATTATATTTCTGATGTATAGTTCTGTCATCCTAATGTTCTGACAGAATGGTTTTGACTACCTGCTGACCTACAGCGACGACCCCCAGACAGTTTTTCCTCGGTACTGTCTGAGCTGGATGGTGTCCAGCGGTGAGAACTTCCTCTTTCTTCTTCTTCTTCCTGTTTTTGTAGTTTCAATCTTCAGATTGTGATGCTGCTGCCGCCAGAAAACCTTCAATCATTGAATAAGTAATAGTTCGGGGGGAATTTCTGTATCAGTGTTGTCTCTCTAAGTAGTATATAAGGGTTTTTGTCAGTTAAAATTGTAGTAATTTATAATAATAATAATTTTTATTTATACAGCGCCTTTCCCGAGCTCAAGGACGCTTTACAATGGGTTTGGTAAGAACAGAAATGGACAGATGACAAATATACAAGAAAAGCAAGTACAACAAACAGTAATGAACAATGAAGTATAGCAGAAAACAAGGCAGGTAAACAGATAGCAGAATACAAGAGTCAAAGACTGCCAGGTTCCAGTTTAAGTGAAATATTTTAAAAAGAAAGAAACGTTTGTTTTCAAACTGCAGTTTCATGTCCAGGCGTGTCCAGTAACACAGTTGTCAGTTCTGCTATGCAGCTTCCAGTGTTTATCTTTTCTATTTTTACCATGGAGGGGAGTGATGACAAGCCATGCTTTGCATCCTGAGATGCCTGTCATGGTTGTTTACTAGAGTCATAATCAACTCTCTCACACAACAGTGATTTTTATCACTGAATTCTAGAAACTGAAAGAAACCTTAACGTCCTCTTTAGCTCCACACCCCTAGTTCGTTCTCTCTCTCTTCATTCTTTCTTCCTTTTCCCTTTCTCTTTTTCTATTTTCTTTATGTTCTCTCTCCTGCATAATTTATTTATTTTCCCTCTTCACTTCATTTTGTTTGTTCTTTCTTGTCCTGTCCCTCAGGCATGCCTGATTTCCTGGAGAAGCTGCACACGGCTGCCCTGAGAGCGAAGAATTTGGAGGTAGATATCCATGACTACGTGGGTGTGATGAAGCCGCAGCAGTCGTCTACAGAGCGTCTGGAGGATGGCGCTCACGCTGCAAGGTCCGCCCATATTTACGCCTGAGCACAAACACCCGATTGCGGTTGCTGGTGGAGGTCGGTGGGCTCGTGATTACAGGCAGCGTGACCCCGGAGGATGCAGGTTTGCCCAACCGTGTGGTCGCTATGCCAACAGAGGTGGAGGCATCTGCAGCAAGAGCAATGTTTTCTATGACCTTTTTTCTGGCCATGAGATCTGGAACTGATGTGAACTCTCTGACAGAAGTTTGTAAACAGCTTTATGCGTGAGCTTTAGGTGAAACACTTTTACACTCTCAAAATAAAGGTTCCCAAGTTCTAGGAGCAACCTACTGTAGACGCATTGTATTGTTTGGATACTTTTAGGATGACTTGAGGACTATAGAAGGTTCTTTATATTTCATGTGTATAGATGATTCTTTAAGCATCCGGAAGAAGTTCTACTATGGATTCACTCAAAAAAAGAACCTTTCATGGTACCTTTATTTTTAAGAGTGTTTCCACTTGTGTAAGGTGTGTAAGGGCTCAAGTGATTCTCCTTCTAAAGCTCTGGTAGGACAGTTCTGCCTTTAGCAAGGCAAAACTAAACACCTGGTCCTTATGTGTGTGCTTGTCTTTTGAACTGCCTGTTTAAGTCTCTCAGCCTTTTCAGCGCAGTTTATACCTGAGCTTACGAGCTATTAACATTGGTAGATCATTTGAGGACTATGTCCTGTTTTCTCTGGAAGTTGGTTAAAGCAGTGTTTGTGAAACTGGTCCTCAGGGACACCCAGACTGGCCATAGATTTGCTCTAAACTTGCTCTAAAGACATTTAAAACTCAATATATTCAGAACTCCGGTGTAATAGAGGCCAATGGGCAGTTGCTTTGTAATTAGTTTTCCAGCACTGATGGGATTTCCAAAATTCCCTGCAATTCTAAATGCTTCACTGGTAATTATAGTGATGAATTCCACTAGCATCATACTCTCGCCATATATCATTATGTATGGAAAACCTACCCCATCACTCATCTCGAATTCCATCAGTAAACATATTTTTGTAGAACATTGTTTTCTTTGACTTAAGAATAGAAAGTGTTTTCCTAAATAAATATGTAGAATTCAGCCACTGCCCATAGGCTTCCATTACACGTGTGTTTGACATTAAGTCATTGTTTCTAAGTGAAAAGAAACACATCTTAAGTTATTTTCCATGTTCAGCTGTGCATTGCAGATGTAGCACTAGGAGGTTGTTAAAAAAAATTGATCCCAGATGCAGTCAATCAGCAAAGATACGTTTATCTTATTTAGTATAGAACTGGAGCGTTGAAGCTAGCATCGCTAACTCTAGAAGCCAAATTTAGGATAAAACTAAGGTGCAAACAAATGAGAAGGGGTTTGTGCCTGAATTCATAAAGCATACAAGAGCATGCAAATGATTTTTCACTGTAAATGGACTGTTATGAGGAACTGGGCTGCAGTATGAGAGGTGTGTCTAAGTGTGTGTCATGCAGTCAGATGTGCTGTTTTTCCAGTTGTGGCCTGAAGTTTCATACAAATGCAACCAACTCACCACCTCACATTTCTGGTATTAGCCTGGAGAGAATTAGATATTCTCTATTCTCTACTAACGGAGCAGATGATTATAATTCTGGATGGTGATGTTGAGACATATCGTTTTATGCAAAATTGGTGCATCCCAGTCAAATTTTTCTGCATTTATATATGACGTCCTTTATACAAACACTTCGGTACACGTTAATGCACAATCACTGTATTGTGCTGAATTAAACATGTTGAAAGAAAATGAAACAAGGATGTGGACTGTGGGGGGGAAGTGTTTTTTTTTTTTGTTTGTTTTTGTTGGTTTGTTTCCCTTAAAAATAGAAATTGTGTGTTAAAATGTGCAGAGGTTAGGCACTTAAATACATCTAGAACATTTGATTTGGCCAGATTGTGAAAACCTTAGCATTTGGGATTTTCTATTCAGTGTTTAGTTTTATTTTGCTGAGTGTTCTGATGCGAAGTGACACTTCAGAAATGCTCGATTATTCATCATGTCTTTGCTTGTTCAGATCCGTCCAGGTTTTCTGTCTTTTTTTATTTTTTTATTTTGCAGCATTACCCAAATCCTAATTGTGGAATCACAGCAGCATTCCTGCAGCTGCAGGTTGTGACCTGTCTGACCACCGTTGTGCCACTCAGGGGAGGTTATTTATACATAAAGTACATAACATGTCCAAATGTTTGTGGACACCTACTCCTCCAGGGTTTCTTTTGGTGTTAATGAGGGAGTTATTGCTGCAGTAACAGCCTCTCTTCTGATGAGGAACATTTAGATGTTGGAAAATAGCTGTGAAGATTTGATTGCAACCATTAGTGTTAGTGAGGTCAGGTACTAATGTTCTGGATCACAAACGCTGCTCCAACTCAGATCCGAGTGGGATTTAATCACTCCAGAAACTCCACAGTTCCACACAGGGATGGGCTTTATACCCCTCTGTCCCACCAGTATGGTGACCGTAGGCTGTACGGCTGCAGTAGAGAACGTTCTCTTGGTCCGTGCCATTCTATGGAGATTGTAAAAGCCTTGAAACTGAACACTGTACCTGAGAGTAGCTGAACTTGTTAGACATTTCTGTGTGCATTTGGAGTTAATATCTCTATTTCATTTGTTTTTAGATGATCAAATAGTGTTGTGAAAATTTGGCCATTTTTTTCCTGCCACTTTTTCTTTAAGTTTCTCTTGTGGTTGGAGCAGCTGGTGTGTGATTATGTTAAAAAAAAAAGAAAAGCTTTTGCACTTTTTGAGTCCGGTTCATTTTTTCCAATGTCTGAAATGACCCTTCACTCATACAAACAATGGTTTCTGTAAGTTGTGCGTTACATAACACAGCTACTGAGGTGACCACTGAGCCAAGAAATTGATCAGTAGTTGACAGTACATTGTCACTAAATGAAATTCTTTACATCCTTTGATCGGGAAAAAAAGACAGTGTTAATGACTTACCTTCCTGTGTGCCATCTTGGGGCAGCTGGTAGCCTAGTGGTTAGGGCATTCGCCCTGTGATCAGGAAGTCGCGGGTTTGATTCCCAAGACCGCTAGGCACGTCTGAGGTACCCTGAGCAAGGTACCGTCCCACACACTGCTCCCCGGGCGCTGTGTTCCTGGCTGCCCCCTGCTTCACTTGGTGAATGGGTTAAATGCAGAGGTGGAATTTTGTGTAGTTCACACTGTGTGCTGTGATGTGTTCATGTATGACTGAATGGTCACTTTCACTTTTCACTTTCACATCTTCATCAGAGACAAAGAACTGTAGAGGAAAAAATCTGAAATCACATTTAAAAAGTTCGTGTTTCTCTTTTTTTCCCCTTTTTTTTTCTCTTGAAAGTTAAGGTTCTCGAGGCGTTCTTGGCTTCAAGCGTTTGAGTCAGTAGAACCTTGACATTATATGGTAGTTTGCTCCTTTCACAAATAAAGATGGTCTGTCCATTAGAAGGTTCTTCATAGAACCAAAATTATTTCTTCTAGGGCAAAGAACCCATTTATTTTTGAGTGTTTTATTTCCATCTTTATTTCTTCTTTATTTATTGTCAAAATGTTCATTGTCTCATATAAACTAGTTTTTTTTTTGTGATTCATTTGATAGAGGTCTGAGAAAAAAAATGTAGTGCAGTAAAAAATGCAGTACATGTAACGTTCTAAGAGCACCCGGGTATAGTGAAAAAACGTGTTTTGGTTTAAGAAAAAATGCCTAAAAATGTCCTATGCATGCCCCCAAATATGCTCATTTAATGCATTACCCTTAAAGAAAATGTAAATGAAAACCCATATTCCAATTCGGAAGGTTGTCAGACAAAAGTATTGGGACATTTATATATATTTATTGCCACAAAAAAGGACAGAGGATATTTGCCATTTCTGTGTTGTGGGGATTTCTGCGTAAATCTGAGTTTGGTTCACAAAAAAAATGTGTGACTGAGTCCTCTTAGTCCACGTAAAAAAAAAAACAATTGGCATAATATATCGATACGGCAGCGCCAAGTATATATATTTACTAAATATACTGTGTTGTACTTCACAATGATAACATTGATAACATTGCATCTGGAGTCCACAAGACCTCTTTCTTCTCTTTGTGAATTGGGAAGGAGGTCAGAGCTGCAGACACTCGTGCAAAAGAATCGCAATAATACCGTATCATGACCCAAATATCGTGATAGTATTGTATTGTCTCTGTGGCGACTCCCACCCCTACAATGCATTATCTTGTATCCCTACATAAACGAGCTGCACTACATTTTTTAAGATGGGGAAGGCAGCCTAAAGCCCTTTTATATCTGTTTAAAATGTGTGTTTGGATGCAGTTTTGTTAATACTTTTGTAGTTTTTTTTTAATGACTGTTTTGTAGGTTTGTTTTGTCAGATTTGTTGCAATGAGTGTGAGGTGTTTTTTGGCAGGATGTAAATGTGTATCTGCCTTTTAGGGAACATGCTTTCCATGTTTTTGTGCCACTCTGCATTTCTGATGGGTGTGGAGAGTATTCTCTTACACACGTCTTCACCTCCACTAGGTCTCTGGCTTCAGCGCCTGTTCATTGGCTCAGAATGTACCTGTCTCCTACTTTTTTTTTTTTTCTCAGCATGACCTGGGTGGTGGACTTTTGTCTGGTATGTGTTACTAACACACACAAAATCAGTGAGGAGAAATAATGTTGCTAACGCATGGTATCAATTCTCCTGTTAGTGTCAATAAAAATGGAAATTCTTATTTTACTAGTCTAACACTGATTTCAATGCAGGTCAATGATCAATGCTGACCCTAATCGCAACCACTTATCCAATGAGAGAACACACACTATGTGGACAAAAGTATTGAGACACTCCTCCTAATTATTGAATTACTTTGAGTGAAGGGCATTCGTAATGCTTCAGCATACCAAGACATTTAGGTCAATGCCATGCTTCCAAATTTGTGAACACAGTTTGGGGAAGAAACTTTTCTGTTCCAGCATGACAGTGTCCCAGTGCACAAAGCAAGCCCCATAAAAACATGGCTGAATGAGTTTGATGAGGAAGAACTTGATTGGCACCCACAGAGCCCTGACCTCAAACCCATCCAACACCTTCGGAATGAACTGGAACAGAGATCTTGATCCAGACCTTCTTGGCCAACATCAGTGTCTGACCTCATAAATGTTCTAAAGAAATCTTGTGGAAAGCCTTCCAAGAAGAGTGGAGGCTGTTATAGCTGTAAAGGGGGGAAAAGGCTCCATATTAAAGTCTGTGTATTTAAATACAATATAATTTAAGTCCCTGTAGACCCTGTTGGTTCTCATATCCCGATACTTGTGTCCATATAGTGTATGCTGTACACAACTTATTAAATTCTCAGTTTCCTTTCAAAATGTACTTTTGACCAAAATGAACCTCTTTTCTGTTGAGTCTGTGAAAGAACTGAGGTTTGGAGGAAGATCATGTCTGAAACTCCTCCTCCTTACAGTCTCTAACTGCCTGTAGGTTCTTAGTGTTTTTATTAATGCCAATTTTGTTCATGATAAGCATTTTTTTAAATTAAAGATACATACATATAGTTCATATAGGCCATTAGTGCAACAGTGTATAACTGTTCACGATAAAATAAAGCACAGCATATTTAAATAATTTACAAAAGAGGGAATGGAGTGGGGACAAAATTGTATTATTAAAGCCACATACAAAAATAGCATGCATTCCCAAAACGTTCTTAACTGCCAGTTAATTCTATAAAATATTCAAAGGGTTTAAAAGAGTGGTTCGTTTTCATTGTTTCAAAAAAGGGTAAAAGTACTTGCACAGGGACATAAAACAACTCATTGCTATATCAAATATGAAGTTTATGTAAATGTGCTTGGCCAGATCATCTGTACAATTTTGTAATGTTTATTTTCTGAAATGAAAAAGTTATCCTCATTTCAGATTTGTAGATATACAGTGCAAGTCTTGACCCACCACTCATTACTTTCTATTTTGCTTTGAATCACCTTTGTAAACAAATACTTTTTTTTTTATCCTGTCAAACTTAGCTTTGGCATATTGAGTAGATTAATTGAAAGAAATGTGAACAAATGTTTTACTGTGACAGACTGTGCCTAAAGATGCAAGGTCCCTAGATAAAGGAGTGCATTCAGCACTACTAGCACCACTATACTGATCACCGCTTGATCATCTGCACCTGTTTCTTCACCGGTTCAGACCTTCAGTTGGATGTGCTTTGTTATGCTTGAATGATTTATACATGGGTCACTGTGGGTCTTAACAAACAAAAATAATTCCTCTGATACTGGTCAGATTCAAGGACTGGACAGAAAACGAGAGTCTTTGAAAGTCCATCAGAAAGACTGGAGAACCGTTCCTCAAGGTTACATTAGAAATACATTCTGGATGTCTTGAAGCAAAATATCAGAGAAATGAATTCTCAAAACATTTGTGCATTTGTGCAGTATGTAGATCACAGCATGAGGCAGGATTTTATCCGCTGGTTTTTCAGCAGCCAGACTGCAGGTCCTGTAAGGCAGAGTGATAAAAGCTCTGGCTCTGTCTGCAGTTAGGGGTAAAAGATGCAATATATCAGAGGCTACACGGAGGCGCTGGAGCCGAATATGAGCTACAGTGTGACCTCTGCTGGCCCTGGAGAGGCACAAACTCCTCAGAGAGACTCTCCCTCCACCGCCTGTGAACCTGCTGGCTTTTACCCCTACATACAGTCATAACACACATCTCGTTACATCACACAGCAAAGCAAGCTGTGAATACACTGAGCGCTCAGCTTTATCTCAGTGAAAACTCAGAATGTCATCTGTTCATTAGCTTAAAAAAACAAACTGTCGACTTTTTAGCCTTTGAAAATTGTACAATTATAAAGACCGCTGCTGGAGAGATTATACATTTCAAGTATAATCGTGCCGTTTCATCAGTGAATTATTTTTTTTTACTAATTAATGGTCTTTTCAAATCTTGCGCTTCCAGAATGAAGCCTTTTAAAAGTCTTTTTATTAGTAAAACTATCCTAGAATTATGTTGGACAAATGAGATTTAACCAGGATTTTGGCTCATTGTTTTTTATGAATTCATTTTTCTTTTGTGATGGGACATCCCTTCTCCAAGGTCACTATGAGGGCTGCAGGACATACACATACACACACCTCATTGATATCCACAACGAAAAGGTATTTCATGTAGGAATAAAATGAATGACCACATCAGCCCATCGCATTATTTTTTCTTTTTCCTTTATCCACATTTTCAGGCTGATGGATTGGTAGGAAATACCTTTTTGCACTCTTTTCTGCAGCTACATGGAAAATATAACTGTTGTGCTGTCATTTGATTGCATGTGGTAGGAATGGCCATCTGGACCTGCAGGTGTGTTTGTGAAGGTTAAAGGGTTATATTTGAGCCATTGGTTCTTTCTTTTATTTGGATATAGAAACAAACAACAACAGTATTTCATTTTTTATTACATCAAGATGCTTGTAAATGAGGCTGGGGTTGTCCAGACAAATGGAGGTGAACCAAGGGCATTGTGTTTTGTTGAATCTACGTGAGACAAGTTGTCAGAAAACGAATAAAAAGAAACATTTGGGAGATCAAAAACATCTAGGAGATGAAGAAAATGCCTGAGAGAAGAAGAAAACAGAGAAATGAAGAAAACGTCTGGGAGATTAAACAAAATGTCTGAGATAGGTAAAATTGCCTGAGAGATGAAGAAAACATCTGAAAGAAGAAGAACTGAGAATATTGCTCACAAGTCTCCAAAGTGCTTGGCACAACCATGGACCGGAGAGGAACTGCATGGTTAGATCAAGCACAATGGCGTCCTGAGCAGAAACCCGGGGCCAAATCGCCCTCAGTCCAGAGAAGATGCTGTCAGATCACTGGAGAAGCTTTAGGACCACGCTGTTCGGTTTGATGGGAATGAGAATTCGCTGTAGAGTCGAAAAGAATCCAACATATAAATGGCAGGGGTGGGATCTCCATGGAAAACACTAAAGAAAATAAATGAAGAAAACTGAAAAACCTCAAACATGGATTAAGGTCCTTGACCACTGGTCAGTTTTATCTCCAAATTTTCCGCCGCTCACCCATTCCCTCAAGGTTTTGCTGCTCACTTTCCCGCAGAGTGGCCCCGGAACAAATGGGAAAAAATATTAGCTGAGTTTTGCGGAGGTCCTGGCAGGTGATGTACTGGAGATGCTCTGGCTGTTGGAAGACGAAGAAGAAAGTGTTGAAGAACCAGTGGGACATCTGCAAAGAGAAAAAAAAGATTAGTCATAGGTCATACTCTCACTGCGGAGACAACGGGGCACCGCCCTTTCTGCGCCAAAACTGCGTCAAACTCCGCCCACTCCTAAAATCTCACACCTCCCTATTTATCTGTTGCACCAAGAACCTGCAATGAATCAGCGATCCTTAAAAAAATGAAAGAAAATGAAAAAGTGTAGTGTGTAGGGAGGCCATGAAAGATTTACCTAATGAAATTACTTTGTCTACTTCTTTTTCCTTTTAGAAAATTCAATAGAAATTGAGTTACCCGGGGCAACAGTGGTCTTGTTAAGAGGCATCACCAACTCCTTCAATAAAAGAGAGGCTCTAAAGGTTCTGGATCCAACGAGAGCAGTCCGAAGCACTCAGAGGCAAAAGATGGATTAAATACAAATGCAACTCTCTTTGCCCAACACTGGTGACTGTGATCCTGAGTGCTGCCCCTCAGAGCTCATTGCCTTAAAAGGATTACACATCTGTGCGTAAATTGCCTCTTGAGTAAGAAAACCAAAGACAGTCTGGACAGTCTGGCCATCCATCTGGGTGATAATCTCGTTATTCCCATACTTGTCAATTCCCTAGAGACATTTCAGTTGGAATGGGGTAGATGGGAGCGCTAATCAACTCTAAAACGTCTGGGGAACTGGACCACTTAGCATGATGAAAAGGAACAGGACCAACATATCGATAGAGATGATGGTTTGAGATATGGGTGGGCGAGAAAGGAACCTTCTATCAATGAAGTGGAAAAGTGGAAAGCGGCAGTCTAAGGACATAATGGACAAAGAACGGATGGCTCAAATGATGAAACTCCTTCCAAGACACCTGTTCTTACCATCCTTTTAATGCGGGTTTGAGTCTTCTCTTATAGCCCATCCTGTAAGGTTTTTGCTGATCTCTATCTTTGCCTGAAAATCTTACCCATCTCTCTTGCTTCGTCCGCTACACAACAGCAACTCCGTGTCTTCGAAACTCCTTGATTCACCAACTTTTGCTGGCTACCAGGAAGCCAGACAGCAACCTTTCAGACTGTGAACAATCTTCTAGGTTTGCCAACATGTCCACCAAGTCGATGCAAGCCTGTGAAAAGCATACCAAGACCCTTTAGGCATTCAACAATTGGTACCGCCGTTCTGATTTCCTACCTTTTGTCGAGAGCTGGTTCTCCAGGGCCGACCCATTCGACAGGTCAACCAGGACAAGGACGCCTTCCCAGACTCAGGGAACAGAGGGTGTTGAGGACGTTAAGTCGAAGCTTCTTGTTCTGAGCTGGATGTCCAGAGTGGACAGTCGACCCAGACTGAAGACGGACTCTTCTGGACGTCTCTCCTTCATCGTCCGCCCCACCCACCGCTGTGGGAGGGGGGTCATTCAGGATCTTCCGGGATAGGTGGGTTGCCCAAGATGAGTTGGATGGGGCGGAGCAGGGTGGGGGCCACTCAGTGGGAATGGGTGTATGGGGGGGTAACATGGGGTACCGTTCCGCATTTCATAAATATTAATACAGAGTCCTCCCTCTTCATGAGGGGGGCAAGTTTCTTTAATTTTGTTAGAGGGGGAAGTGCTTTATTCACTTAATGGCTTTTATTAGTGCCCGGACTTCAACTCTTTCATTAGCTAAAGTGCCGCTATAATTTACAGGAGAAAGTGCAGCAGGGTGGGGGGTGCAGGGGGCGGAGCCCAAAGAGTGCTGCATTTGCTATCTGATGGAGTGTGGCTCATACATACACCCCCCACCCCACACACAACTATACATCCAGCATCTTTCGGCTTCCATTTCATTCCGGACGAACCCAATAACCCCCGTCAGGAGAGTGGGACGCATACAAAATGGCACGCTATCTGAATTCGTGCATCGGCCTGTCACGTCCCAGCATCAGGGCCCCGCCAAAGCTGGTGAATCTCAACGTGAAAAGGTACAGACAGCTTCAACATTTCCAAACTGTTGATCTAAAAGCTGTTCTGGGGAGAAAATTGTAGCCATTGCCTTGTTTAATGTGACTTATTGCACTAAATCAAAACAGCTTCACATTAACAATTAAAAGCCCCCAAACATATTTTGGAGGTACTTAAGTTATTCTTGGTGGTAAGTTTCCCAAAAGGCCTTATTTAGATACTTGTCATCTTCCAAAGGCCCTGATTCACAGCCCTCATCATCAGATCAATAGGCCGTTTCCCCAAGCCTTCATAGTAATTCTGCATTCCTTCTTTCTTCTATAGTTTTATCATCTTATGTAGGCCAGTTAACTCTTTCTGTCCACCTCTGAGACCAATGAGTCCTCAGTACGTACACATGTGACAGGGGCACTGGTGAGATCAACTTGAATTAAAAACAAAATAAAATTCTCTTTACACGCAGATGCAAACAACTATAAATCTCAAACTCTTGAAAGTTCCTTTACTATACATTTATTTTCCAACTGCAAAGCCCTATTTTAAGGCATGCTCTTTAGCTGATGAATCATCAAGGCAGCTTGAGGAACGCCCGATATCATACGTCCCGGGACGCTGACTCGGATAATAAAGCACATCTGTGTCTTTGTGCTGGTGTCCATCATTTGCTCTGTGTTTCATTCACTAAGTGGCTGGTTATCCAGTGTGACTTACTGCCAGACAGGCTGGGAGGGGGAAGGGCTGAAGCCAGACCACTGCTGGACAATTAAATCTGCTGAGAGCATCTGATTGCTCCTCTGGCACTTTGATTTGGGTTCACAGGCCAAATTTCACTCATGAAACTGGTTCACTGTGGTTTCCCCACACATGGATTAAGGCTAGTCTTGGACTAAACTCTAGTGGAAATTCTTTTTATGGTGTAAAATTTACCTCAATCTGAGTCAGGAGAATCAGCCCTTCTTGTTTGTTTCAAGCTGCTACTATCCTAACAGTTTTATGCGGAAATCTCCACAACAACGTGGAAACTGCAAATATTCTTTTATATTTATTTTGCTTCTTTCATGGCAATGTTTTTTTTTTACTCATTTTAGCTCTAAAATATTGAAAATATATAATTTACTTGGCACTAAAATACATGAACAATTATATATTGCCAAAAAAAAAAAATATTGTGGAGGAAATCTGCTGTTTCCATGAAATTGCTGGGGTTTTTGCCAAAATTATTAGTTTGGTTTTAAGAAAAAAAATGACTGAATTTGAAACACTTTAATTTCATTTTAAATTCAGCTTAATACGGAGAGAGAGATTGACATTTAAATTCAGTGCAGCAGATATCCTCCACAATATTTTATTTCCTGGCAATATATAATTCATGTATTTTTGCGCCAATTATTAATACAACTCGCCACTGGATGAACAGTAAAATATTGAACTGTAAAAATGATTGGTGATTACTCGTACATTTTACTATATTTTTAACTAAAAAATACATTAACTTATTACTGTATTTACCTTATCTATACACATGAAAATGACAGCGCTTACCAAAGAAAATGCTGGTGCATGAATGACAGTGCAGACTGCATAGCAGGAACATCTGTATTTACATTCTAGCACTGCAGGAGTTCAGTGTAAACTGTACAAAAAAGTTTATCTTTACATATTCGTTAAGGATAACATATTAAACTGAGTTTAAAATGAAATGGGGTCATATTTAGGGTTTACACTATAAAAGTATGCAAATCACAACAGCGCGTTTTTCACTATACGCGGGTTCTTTTGGAACGTAACCCCAGCGAAAAGCAGGGGATTTGTGTGTGTGTGTGTGTGTGTGTG
>JBBPDE010000034.1:0-12633 GCA_037974605.1 Nannopetersius ansorgii | reverse complement strand
TGTGTGTGTGTGTGTGTGTGTGTGTGTGTGTGTGTGTGTGTGTGTGTGTGTGTGTGTGTGTGTGTGTGTGATGCTTGTACAAGTTTATGTGGGATTTTTACACACCAAGAGGCCGGGGGTGGCCCACCAACCAAAATCCTGCCTGAGAGCAACTCTGAGAGGGGTTTCTAATAAAGCGGCACGTATAAAACCCAAACAATGCCTGAAACATCCAAAGTAGTGCTACACACCTGATGACATTGCCAGTGAGTGTATTTACAAGTGGGTGGAGCCTGTAAACTCCACTCAGAATGATATTTTGCAAAGGCGCAACTATTTTCAGCAATCTGGAGCTTCCAGTTCGTCTCAGGTGGAATCAAGTGTGTCAGAACTGTGTTTACAACTCTGGCCCTGGAGCACTCCTTAAAATGTTTGTGTTTTCCCACCTATTTCAGCCTAGGGGAACTTTGTAAATTAGCTGATTAGTTAAATCAGGTGTGTTGGGAGCAAGTAGGAATTAAAATAAGCAGGACCGGTGTGCTCAGCACTGGGCGGCTCAGGCCAGAGGTGGGCCACACTGTCTGTAAGTGCATTTATATCCTGCAGATCAGCTTCAAAGTAACTTCAAACACATTTTCTGTTTAAGATTTAATATATTTGATATTTCTCTTTGTTTCTTATAATCCTTATAATAAGATTTCCAGTATAATTGCTTATATCATCATAAGTCTGCATTGTTTGCTTTTATGTGCTTTGAAACCCACAACTGGTTTCCCCATCTTTTGCGTTCTTTGCTGTTGTGCCTTTTATTATTATTATTATTTGTTTTAAAACAAAGATACAGGTTCGTCAGACGTGGTTGTGAGTTTAACTTCATAAAAACCTGTTGTTCCTGTTGTTTTCCCTCTTAAAAACTGTTTCTTCTAAGACTTCTATATAAAATTTAGATTTTTTTTCTCTTTAAAGATTTGTATCTTTTTACTTTCTGGTATACTGAATAAAAATCATAAAATGTGTAATTAAGCTATCTGGTGTATTTTATATGTAAAACTATATGTAAAACTATTTTTCTGTTTTGTGGTCATGTAATAAATATAAAATATGATTTTGATTTTATGCAAATATTATGCAAATGCTAATTAATATTTGTAAAACACAGAGAGTAAACTATTTAAGAAATACAAAAAAAACAGGTTTCTTTCAGTGTGTCATTTAGACAGATGGACAGACAGAGAAACAAACAGACAGAAAAATAGATAGACTGAGACAGACTCCGACAGACAGACAGATGGACATATAGACAGACAGATAAATATAGTATTGCACTGCATTATGACTGTGTATTAAAGTGTCAGTGTGGGTGCAGTACCGCGCTGTGGCCGCTGGGTGTCTCCAGACTCCGTGTTTCCTCGCTGCGCTGCTGTGGAAGCGCCCTGTTCTAAATGAGATTCAACCACACCAGTTTCGCCACAACAGCCTCTTCATCCCACAGCGAAAACAAAAACACTACAAAAACAAAAACGCTTTATCTATAATAATGAAAGCGACAACATATATGACACAGACAGCTGGCCAGTCTGTTTTTCTGGCGTTTGATTTGGGCCCAACAGCACCAAATCGGCCCTGCGACGAGATTCGTAGATTCGTGACCCAATAGGCCTCGCCCAGGCCTCAGTGTGATTTTAAACAGGTTTTAGATTTTTTTCAGTTAATAATAGTGGGAAATGCTCACCACAGCCAGGGATGCAGTTTAATGTGCATATTTCCCACCTGCATCGTCGTTAGCATGTTTTCGTGCTGTTTAGCGGACTGTTAGCTCGTCCGTTTTCGTGTTTATATTTGTTTATTCTGAATAAAAATCGACTTTTCTGTTGCTACAAGTAAGCCTAAAGCTGGAGCTGTTTTTGATGGTCTGAAGAAGGCCCAACAGAGCCCAAACTCTCTGAAAACACAACTGTACGGTAGCTCTACCCAGACCCAGCCTGGATAACGTGGCCACACAATATTAACCTGTTCCTTTACTAGTTAAACTGGGGTTTTATAGTCTCGATTTATTAGTTAAACCGGGGTTTTAGAGTGTCTGGTTAAACTGTAGATTTAGCCCATTTCTTTACTGGTTAAACTGGGGTTTTAGTCTGTTTATTTTACTGGTTAAATTGTAGTTTTGGCCTGTTTATTTACTAGTTAAACTGGAGTTTTAGCTCTGTCCATGAAACTTTCTTAAACCATCCTGTTTGTGCTCACTATGACCACATTAAAAGTTTAATATCTCTAAATAAATGCACTTTGTGCTTCATATGAAATTACTTTTCTTCATTTTAATGGGAACAAACTGGGTAAACAAAATAAACACAGTTAAAGGTTCTTGCACACCACAGGTTTTCACCATTTATCCATTTCAAAAACTGCAGATTTTCCTACTTATTAAGCATCAAATGAAAATAGTGATGCACTATAAATGAAAATATGTCAAATAAAACAAGTTTCCTTTATAAGAGTAAATCTGTAAATCTGCATGTCTGACTCCTATTACTGGTTGTGTGGTGATAGTCAAATTTTAGACATCCTTTAAATGCACAAAAAAATGTTCATCACTTAATAGCTCATCGAATATCTAACACTTGTCTGGTGATCCACATAATTATTTTATGTGGCTTTTAGTTCAGTAGTGATGAATAAAAATATATTTTCTGGTTAATAAAGGCAAAAAAGGTGAATAATTGCAAATGTTTTAGTAAAGAATACGGAGTGGTGCTTTTTTTTTTAGTAATTAATTGAATAACAAGCAGATGCAAACTTTTTAAAGGTACCTGTATGTTTTCAGTGTCTTGTACTCATTTTGTATTCTTTAGTATTCAATTTGACCTGTATTAGCTGTATAAAACATATAAGTACAAGTATTTAAATCACATAAACTCAGGGGAAATTTAAATTTCAACCCTTTTCTATAGGTGTAAATTACTAGGATCAAATTGATCCCTAGAGCAAGTAAGAGGTAGAAATTAAAGTTGATGCCTAAAGAACATCTATGCCACTGGTTAGCAGATTACATGTAACTCAAAAACTAGTTTTAGATTATTTGTACTCTTCTGCAAAGACAATTTCTTTTCTTTTTTCGTTGTCTTTTTTTTAAAGACAAGTTCCTACAATTTGGCGCTTTGGTTTCCGAAGCATGGACTGCACCGAGTCCTGGACTTCAGAGCAGAACCCAATGGTCAAGAACTATTGGAAATTCTTATAGTCCACACTTGGGCATCGTCAGTGCATTTTAACATGATGTAAGCTCAGAAAAAAACTTTTTCTGTTGGCCTTTTGCTTAATCTCTGCAAGAGAAGGTGTTAAAGCGTTTTCTCCTGGCCGACGGTTTTGCAGGCACACATCATCTTCATCGTCCATTCCTCGCATTCCACAATTTCCCAGCAGCCATTTCAAACACGCCCCAACAAGCTGCATTCTTTGCCAAAGTGGCTGAGGGTGCTGCCCTCCCTCTCGGCCCTATAGATAAGATGGGTTAACGTTTAACCTGACACATATTCCACAGCCGTGCCTAAAAATCCTGCTGTATATAATCCGATTTTATGGTGATGGCAAAAAAAAAAAAAAAAAAGAAAACTATTTCCTGACTGTGTTTCAGTGGATTTTGCATGTCAACAACCAAGCATTTGATGAACACAGGCAACAGCAAAACATATTAAGCAGGACGCAGATGGATGCAGGAACTTAAGTGGTCTTCACCTGAAAGTTTGGATCTTAACAGGTTTAAATGCCACAGATGTGGTTTGAGGCATGTAGAGACTTGGAGCACCTTTTATAGTCACTGCATTAACCAAACGGCCCTCTAGCACTTTCTCACACACACACTCTTCTGAGCTTTGTATTGTAGTGTAGAGTGGATTCAGGCAGTCAGCGATGCAGAGAGGCATTTAGCAGTCCTGGGCCCCCTGTCCTGACCTCCCCCTCCCCCATCCCTTCACACAACTGGACCTGCCTCCCTACATTCCTCTGAAAACAACCCCCCCCCTGACCTGCACCATACCCACCCCATGCACCTCTATTTTGCCCCTTCTATTCTCTGCTTCACCTACACACCATGACATGAGGCAGCAAACAGAACCAAAACACACTTACAGACCCTGGGGGAAGGACACCGTGTCCTCTCTTATAATTCGTTCTGTTTATGTCCAGTTTTTTAATTGTTTTACACACATTTCATAAGACCTTATTGCTCTTATAAATACAGGTTATCTATTCATTACTTATAATGCAGCAATTAATATATTTGTTAACTTATATTGGAACACTTATATTGGTTCATACATCTTTTTTGAATTTTTGATCAATATTCTATAGAAAAATACTGAAGTATGCACATTTATTTTTTAAATAAAAACAGTCAAATTCAGAAAAATTGAACTGAACACTTTAATTCAAATTGTGATGTAAAGTTACAGGTTTTAACAGAGAGCAGGATTGGTGTTGTACAGTAATACAGAGTCGTAGTTTTCAATAATTACTTGTATGTCATTTAAAAGGACAGTTCAAAATATAAATATGGAACAAATAAGGTTCTTTTCTGGAGACGTATTCTACAACATGGCATTGGTTTCCTTTGGTGTCATTTAGAAAGAACAAGGGTTGGGATCCTAAGCTAGGTTCCAAATGAGAACCAATGACAGTTGTAATTAACATTATAGAGTAAAGATGTCTTCAGGACAAAGATATTTATCAAAATATTTGTGTTCCTTTTTTATGGAATTGAAATGGAGAATGATTTGATACCTTATAAAGTCATTCTCCATTTCAATTCCATAAAAAAAGGAACACAAATAGACAGAACTAAACTGTGGAGCAACATTTGTTTGTAAGACATTTTCTTAGGGAGCTCAGGCTCATTAAAGGTAGAAATGCAAATTTAATCAGAAAATATTACCGCTGTCCAGAAAAAAGCCCAAATATCTCCCAAGCAAAAACTTTACAGGAGATAGCTAAAATGTTATTGACTTGTAATGTAAGGTATTTTATATTAAATTCTAAAGCATTTCTATTAGACCATTCATCAAGAAACATTCACAGAATAAAGGTCAGCTGCTATGCAAACTGCATAGAAAAAAGAAAATATATATAGACATATGTAATAGAGTGTATTCACCTGAGTGTGTATATATATATATATACACACACACACACACACAGACATATATACATACATATACACACCCCCTTCAGCATTACTAACTTGGGTACACCACCTGACAGACCCAGCCCAGTGTCCCTGGCCCCCAGTTAGCCGAGAGCAGGCGGAGGCTAAATGCTATGACAATACTATTGCACTGCTAGAATGGATGTTACAGTAGTGCAACATCGTCAGAGCAGCTGACCTCAGCACATCAGCACGCGGACACGGGGACGCTCTACTTCTGCAGCCAAAAAGGGCACAAGCCCATCTCTTACTGACAGCAAGGGCTTCACACCACTCAGCACAACACACTTATAAATAGAAAAAGGGCAAAAGAATAGGAAAAGAAAACCCCCCAAAGAAATTACCAGAAACAAATGAGCGTCTACTGTAGTACAAGGCAAGCTACCGTCCCTGTACATTTAACCACAACACATTTTCAGGTCCATTTCAGCACACAAACTTCCTACAACTACTGTCCCTCATTACATGCATTTTTACATGTAATGTACCTAAAACATGAACTTGTGGGACAACTGAAATTAAGAAGTATAGTTGGTTATTGAGCTCTATATTACGCTGTGAAACAGCAATTTTAACTTGAGTAATAACTGTCACTTTTTAAGCATTTTTATGGACATTTTTAGCATTTTATAGACATGCACGTGAGGTATTGCCTAGAATGCATGTGAATAAATAATGCTGTGAAGCAGAAATAGTTTCATTAAAACTGCTACAAATAATTGCCAAAACAAAGTGATTAGTGCAACTACTGTTTCAGGTCAATTAGGACAACATATTTTACTCCTTTTGTGCCAATATGCCTTTCCTAAAGTGTCCCAGAATATCAGATTTTTTCCTAAAAAGGTGCAGCATGACCTCGTTCACCTGTGAATCAAAGTATAAGCATTCCCTGCATGTTTATTTAAAACAAAGCACCATTACTGTTTTTGGTCAATTAGGAGTTACGTTACTCCTTTTTTGGCTAAAATGTCTTCCTAAAGAACCGCAGAAAATTTGAATTGACCCCAAAAAGTTGTAACATGTTATTACACAGAACTACAGGCAGAAAAACAGCCTCTACACACTCACCAACAAATTTATCTAAAACAAAGCAATATAAATGTTGCTACTGTTTCACGGCGATCAGCACAACTTATTTTTCTAATACTTTTGCATACACTGTTTCCCCTAAAGTGTCCCAGAATATATGAACCAACCTTAAAAGGTGCAGCGTGAGCCTGTTCCTATGTGAATTAGAACATGCAGTTTCTGCATATTTACCAAAAACAATGCCATTTAAATGAACTTTAAACTTAAATTACTTTCCAAAATGTCTACATTTGTCTGTATTTATCCTAAAAAGATGAAGCATGCTCTTGTTCTTCTGTGAATCACAACTACGTCTCTGCATTTACCTACATATTTACCAAAACAATACCATTTAAAAGCTACTTATTTTACTCCATTATTTTACGTAATTTTTTTCCAAAAGTGTCCTAAATTGTCTGGATTGACACCAAACGATGTAGCATGTTCTTGTTCTTCTGTGAATCAGAACTACAGGTAGAAAAACAGCCCCTGCAACCTTTGAACTAGGAGCATACAGTAACAGAAGAAAAACAAAACATTTCCGAGTTCTTGGCCTAACAGGTGTGTCCCCCACCCCCAGAACCCCAGTTTACTCCCACACGCTGGAGCCTGTCAGATGAGCAGAGGGGTGAGGGGTTCAGGCGGTGGAGAATCGGAGGTCTCTGATCTTCCAGCCAATGCCCTTTTAATATTGCACTGCTCTTCTGAACGCTCACAGTAGTACAACAGAAAAAGGGCAACGGACAAGAAACACGGTCAACACAGGCCCTCTGACACCATTTCCCCAGCCAATCCTTCTCCTCCGTCTTGTCACACTTATCAGAGCCCAACCAATCAACTGGCTTGGTACAGATTCCTGAGCCCAATTTAATCACCGCGACTTTTTAAGAAGTCACTTACAATCAGGCACCAATTGAAATTCTGCCTTAATGCAGAAGAGCATCTACACTTCAAGGAAATGCAACTTTTGGAGAAAACAAAAAAACAGCCATAAACACATTTTTAAAAATCCAAAATCATTACATAATAAACAAGAAAATTCCAAATTTACATACAAAACTGAACTCTAATTGATCTTTCAGACCACGAGGGCAGGACCTTGATGGCCTTTTGTATGAAACTAAATGTTTTGAATGTTTTGGGCTCTGATCTGTTGGAAATTCTCTCCAAAGTCACTCTTTGAGTTGAGTAAGTGGGCAAGACTTTCACATCCTCAGTCTGGCCCCACTGAACACTGTTCCTCTTCTGCATTGCTGGAACACTGAAAACCGCTGGCATTTCCAACAGGCCCGGGGTCAGTTATTATGACACAAAACAAGGAAAAACATTCAAAACAATAAGAAAATTAATTAAAAAAGAAAAAAACCCAGAGCAGCCAGAAGGTGGGATTACATTGCTAATCATAGAAACACACTGCAACCTGTAGGAATGGGTGATGATAACGACATATTAAACAAAAACAATGAATATAAAACATTAATGAATGTGCCAGTTTGTACAGAGCAAGAAAAGGGCGAGTTGGAGGAAGGAGTGGGATTGGATTTCCACGAAAAAGAAAAGTTCTGGAGGCTAAAATACGAACAGACTGGCCCAAAATTCGTCCAGGCACGTGCTTCGAACGGCAACTAAAACAAATAAATAAATAAACAAACAAACGAGCGTTCGATTAAATGAAACGAAGCCTTTAAACTCGCCCGTGTTACTTTTTAACTAATAAAAAGAGGAAATAAACATTCGAGCCCCTGGTCATCGGGTGCTAAAGGAGAGCCTTTAGCTTCAGCTCCAGCGACGACCCTCTGCTTCGAGAAGAAAAACAGATAAAGCTGGAAAATATTCGCCAAATCTGATTTTTTTCTGACCTGAGAGACGCTCCGAGCTGATTTGGCTTGCAGTACACAAATGCACGTTTAGTTTTATGCATGTGTGTGTGACCAGCTAGCTGAAGCTAAGTGGTCGTTCAATGACAGTCGTGAAGGGGTTTCATTATTTTTAAGCGTTTCTTCGTACCCGGTCCTGTCGAAGCGTGGTGGTCCGGGAGGCTCGTCTTGACGACAGGGGTTTTCTCCTTTCATTAAAACGTGTCCAATTTTTTGCAACCTCTCCTCCATCTACACCCCCCCCACCCGAAAAAATCCATGCATACATGCATTCATCCATCCATCCACAAATAAACTTCTTCAGTCCTGCTGCACAAATAAAGGCCTTCAAATGTTCATGAATGGCACCTAGAGTCAAAGGGAGGGACACTCTCTGAAGAAAAAAAACGAAGAAAGAATAAAAAGAGAGAGAGAGAAAGCGGGGAGGGTTAAAGTGGGAGGGAGTGGGAGGGGGAGTGAAAAGTTGAGCTGTTAAAACCTCTTATATTCTCATTTTCTCGTTTTTTTCTGCCCTCGAACTAAAAAACGTTGTTTCGTTCTCCTTCCGAGGCTCAAAATGAATAAGTAAATGAACGAATTAAACAATAAATAAGTGAAAAAAATCGCACCCCCCCCTCTCTCCCGCCCCTCAACGTTTAAGGCTCCATCTTTGACTAGTTGACATTCAGATCCAGCCAGAGCACGTTGTGTCGTCCCGCCCACCCGTATTCAGCATAAGCCCCGCCCCTTCTGCATCGTGATTGGCCACAAACAGATTCTCGCCAACGGTGCAAGCTAAATGCCCCGCCCCCCGCGCTGTGATTGGCTGATTTGTTCGCACTCCAAGGGCCGATCATCATTCTAGAACGAGAGTTAGCAACCAATCGCAGCACAGGAGTCGCGATGTCGTCAACCAATCAGAGCGCAGGGAGTCGTGTCCGTCTCAATACGGGTGTAAAAAAAATCCTCATTTGCATGCGACGCACCGATTGGCCAACTCTTGCGCTAGTCGTCGCGCTATTGGTCAGTTTTGTGAGCTCCGCTGAATGACGTCACCACGGAGAAGTTTAATTGAACAACAAACTCGAGACGTTTCAATTTTTTCATTCACAAAAGTTTCTCAGCTTCATTCATCCAGTTCCGAACCATATTATTATTATTATTATTATTATTATTATTATTATTATTACTACTACTCAGCTTCATTCATTCAGTTCCGAACCATATGATGATGATGATGATTATTATTATTATTATTATTATTATTATTATTATTATTATTATTATTATTATTATTATTATTATTATTATTATTATCACTATAGACTAGTGTAATAAGAAGTATTTACTATATGAAAGCCTTACAATTTCTTTTTCATATTAATATCATACAAATAAAGAATACTTTAAAGGTTATCTGTTTGGCTATAAAATAAGTGTAGCTTGAGCAAGCAAATATAGGAAGCAGATGCTGATCATAATTTGTGTGTGTGTATGTAAAACACTTTTCAAACTCATGGTACAGAACTAACTAAGAGCAAAAAGTTGAATGTTGAATTTAATATTAATGCACACATACACACCCATATGCATGTATACAATATGTGCATGTGTTTATATATTGGTGCATATATATACACAATATTAATATTCATATAATATAAATATAAAAAATATATGTACAAACATTTTTTGTGTCCAAACTGCACTCCTCATTGTTGACTGATGTATCAGCAGAGGAAACACATGTTGGACAAGGTGGTCTTGTCCACTGGATTGGGGGGTCCAGGGTGGGCCTAGCCAGAGGGGGGTAGGCACAGGGAGGCGCCTGATGGCCTCATGGTGCTCTGATTGACATCTGGAGGAGGGTAGTGGGCTGTGAAATCTGGCATTCCTGGCCAAGGGAGCTGAAATAATGGTATTGTCCGGTGGGAAAGGGCCCACGGCCCCCATCCTTCCATCCCTCCATCTCTCCATCCCACCATCCCTCTCTCTCCCTCTTCCTCATTCTGAAGAGATCTGATTGTGCAGCTGAACCACTGGGAAGTGTTTGATGTTGAGACCGAGCCATGAATTCACTAGAAGGAAGAGAAGGGATGCTCTCAATCTTTCTGTCTTTGTCTCTCTGTCTCTCTCTCTATATATATTTCTCCTTGGTTTCTCTCTCTCCTGTACGATGTTCTCTCTTACTATTTTTCTTTCACACTCTTTTTTCTTTCTCTCTTATTATTTCTCTATTTTTCACTCTATTTCTCTGTCACTTTTAAACTTTGTTCCTTGCTCTGTTACTGTTTTTTCTCATTCTCTCTCCCTCCTTGTAGCTTTCCTTTCTCTGTCTCATTCTCCCTCTCTCTCCTATACTATGTCCCCTTCTTTTCTGTCTCTTACTATTTTCTTACTATTTATTTCTTTACTTTTTTCCTTTATTTTCTGCTTAATTTTGTCATTCTTGTTTCATCGTTGTTTTTTTCTTTGTTTCATTGTCCAATCATTGTTTTTTTCTTTCTTTCTTCTTCCCTCTGTCTGTCTGTCTGTCTGTCTGTCTCTCTCTCTCTTTCTCATGTTGACCATGACCCGCTGACACAGATTAATATATCTTGTTATGTTTTTTGAACTTATTTATATGTTTAATTTTAGGGACCACCGTCTCCATGAGGGGCTGAACCTGCTCTGCAGTGTTTAGGTGTTAATATAACTTCCCCATGAACACAGGACACAAGGTTCTCCAGCAGAACATCACTCAGAGCATTACACTGCTCTCACACTGCTCTAAGATGCACACCTGGTCGTCCACATCAGACCAGACCACCTTCCTCCATCCCTCCAGTGTCCAGTTCAGATGTCCATTGTAGGAGTTTTGGGTTGTGGACAGGGGTTAACATGGGTACTCTGCAGCTACACAGCCCCATACGTAACAGTGGGAGCTGCACGGTGTGCTCTGGCTGCTTTCTATCAGAGCAGCAGGAACTTCTTTAGTAGTTTGTTATACAGTGTCACAGTTATAGACATGTTGTTTTTCACTCTCATTGGCCATCAGTGAACCTTGGTTCCTGGATCCAGGATCCTGTTCTGCTGGTTCTGCGGTTCTCCTTCCTTGGAGCACTTTTAGTAGGTTCTGGTCACAAAACCTGCGGCGTTGGAGATGTTCAGTCATCCAGACATTACAGTTCAGTTCTTCTCAGGTGTCTCAGATCCTTACACTCATTTTCTGATGGATGGATGGATGGATGGATGGATGGATGGATGGATGGATGGATGGATGGATGGATAGATAGATCGATAGATAGATAGATAGATAGTCAGACAAACAGACAGAAAGATGGGCAGATAGATAACGTTTAATATTAAAGAGAAGCTTGAGGTTAAAACATAAATAATCATCATAATTTTTATTAAGTATTCTTTGTGTATCTTTTAGCGAACCATTAAATTTAAATAAGTTTATCCTTGAAAAGTGTCAGTGTCATGTCTATGAACTTAAAATGTTGACAAATGTAATAATAATAAACCAAAGTGAATGATGCAATAAATCAAGACAGAATAACATCAATAATCTATTAAAATATATAATATGATTAAATATGAATATATCGTTTTACTTTTCACTAGTATTGAATGAACAGAATATTTTTGAACACATTTTGTTGTCCTGACAATTTTAAATAATTTAGACTTTTAGTCAATTAAACAGATCAATTATGTTTGCTGTTTTGCCTCCGCACACATTAAAAATTAATGTTTTATTAAGGTGATGCTTCAGTTACAAATGAAAAAGAAATATTTCTGTTTGGAAAAGGTAAAAAAAATAGCAAAACAAAAGTTTGCTTTTGATTCTGGTGGCTTTTACAGTGAAATAAAAACTACACAAAAAAAACCTAAAAACCTAAAATCTATCTAGATCTAAAACCTGATCTGAATTATCTAAAAATGATCTGACACAAAATGATTTAGATTATTCAGTAACAGTGTCTTTATAATCTACTGAAAAACGTGTTTAAATCTCGAGACACAGTCTCTATTTATTGAGATTAAGGTTACATATTTAAAAACTAACCAAATGTTTTAGACTACACCTGTCTGTAAGGAACATTCAATTTTCAGATGTCTTTCCATTTATGCTCAGCTTTTCCCGAATGTGTTGGACCCTGAAGGGGATGTGGGGCCCTTTTATCATTTACTCTTAACAAACTGCAGAATAAAGCAATTTAAACAATTAATTTCAGTTCATTTCCATTATTAAAACAGCATCAATTACACAAATACCTCAGGCTACAGTAGAGTCCAGAATATTGTCACTAATGCAACTAATCTCTGTTTCTTGCTGTTTTTTGTTTAATGTCTTTTATTTTACAAAAAGGGGAGATCCCAGCTTCACTTTAATTTGAATGAACATTTCCCTTATAGAATTGGTTTAAAACATTTTAGTTCATCTAACTAAAAGTGCAAAACATTTAGTTTCATTCAAACTTCCATGTTTCTACTGTAAATTTTTAATATATATTACAAACTTTATATATATTTCTCTCTATA
>JBBPDE010000033.1:0-15244 GCA_037974605.1 Nannopetersius ansorgii | reverse complement strand
GAGTGGCAGTATGAAGGAGGTCAGATAGATATGGAGGGGCGAGGCCGTGAATGGTCTTGAATGTTAAAAGAATAATTGTACATTTTCTTTTATTTTCCATAAAAAATACACACACACACACACACACACACACATCTTCATAAGTATATATATATATATATATATATAATTTAAAATAAATATCTGTTCAAATGAAAAATGTGTGAACTTCCAACACAACCAATGAACATGGTAATGAAGAAAACTGAGTTTGGTGTATATACTTTTCCATTTCTCTCCTGGTATTCCAGGTTAAACTGTGTTCAGTTTTACATTTTTAGCCCATCTAAATTTAAATTTCCACTATTAGTACTTCTTAGTGGGGGGTTTAACTGCTGGAAAGTCACAGATGACATTTAATCAAAAATAAAAAATAGGGCCGTGAAGACCACCACATTTACACCATGAGCACTAATGCTGTTCGACAGGATCCACTGAGTGAAGCCGAAAGAGCTGAAAATAATTCAGCACCCTGTGCTCCCAGACTTAGTGCTCCCAGTGTGTCTCTGCCTGTATGGGAAGCGCATGAAGTGTGAGGCTCATTCAACAGAATCTGAACTGTTTCCTCTCAGGACACTCCACCCAAATGGCACCGTGCCCTGCACAGCTGTGCAACTGACAAAGCAGAACTTGTGGCCCCGACGCAAAGTGCAGAATTCAGTACTCCCCCTCACCCCTCTCCAGCCTTGTTTATACACATTTTCAATTGTTTTAACTCCTTATGTTTAAACTATGGGCCATTTTTACAGCTTTTGCAGAGTAAATTCAGACAACCACTGTCATTTAACACAGAACAGACTACTGTAGGTCCAAAGATCCAGACTTTATTGTATTTATATTGTAGTCTTGAAGAACAGTTCTCCAGTCTGTCCAGACTTTCAAAGACTCTCGTTTTCAGTCTAGTCACTGAATCTGACCAGTTTCAGAGGAATGTTTTGTTTGTTGACCTACGTATGAATCATCCAAGTAGAACAAAGTACAACTAACTTTAGGCCTGAACATTTGTGCCAATTTCCTTAACTCAATCTATTCAGTATGCCAAAGATAGGACTGTTCAGCAGTATTTTTGCATCAACAAGGTATCAAGGAAAATATATAGAGGGGGTGGCTCAAAACAGTACTGTAGATTGTCACAGCAGTATTACACAACACTTGTAGCTTATTTATTAAATGTTTTTGTCCATATATCATGGAGCATAAATCTGAAGAACACATGAATCAAAATATATTTGCTAAAATGTGTAATTTTATCAATTATAGTGTTAAATCTAGTCTTTTAAGAAAACAACATAAGCTTCCCATTTCACTGTGAATAAAAGTATGAAAATTCATGCAATCTATGTCAAAAGCACAAGGTGGCGTTTCTTAAAAAGTGTTCAAATAAGTGGAAGCACATTGTGGGTGTTTCTAATAAAGTGTGCACTCGAGTATATACTGAAATATTTCATATAGTCCCGCCTCCTGTTTCTGGATTGGCTCCTCTGCGTTCTAAACGTTTCTTTTTGTCCAATAAGAGGCGAGCTGGCGCATAACGTCACTCGCCTTTCCCGCAGCGCTCAGAATCCGATTTCAGCAACCGCGGGTTGATCTCTTGGTTCTTAAACAATTGTCTGTACGGGAGGACAAAGATAAAGAAACCTTATTTTCAAGACCGAAACAAAGATGATGGAAATTATGATAATGATGACGAAGACGACACCAAGAGATATTTAAAAAATCTGCGTATTTTTTCCACCACTAACCACCCACGCGCTGTTCTGTGTGAGTAAATGGTTTAGAAATATGGGAACATATTTTGACCGTTACACACTCACGAAATAAGGTTCACTTCCACATATTTGTTGTTGATTAGACAGAACCATTGTGGAAATCTAATAAGATATAAGAAAATATAAGGTAAAACAGAGTGACGATGCGTTTCCAGGCTTGATTCAAATTCAGAGTGGGAGGCGACAAGAAACAGAGGCATTATGTAGCTCTCCGAGGCTAGGCTAGGTAAGAGTAAAGATTAAGCAGCTTGGAAAGGTGAAAGTAGAGAGAGAAGAGGGGAGAAAGGAGACCAGAACATGTCGGGGAAACTGAAAAGGGAATAAAAGGAAACCCTGGCGAGGAGGGAGACAAAGGCAGCTTCTTTGGGCGTGTTTTTTGTCGGATGAAATCTGCTCCCATACCGGCTGCTGCCCTCACACTCTCAGGTCGAGGCCTCTGGAGGCGAGGGGTCTGAGGAACTGCTCTTCACGTGAGGTCCCTTCACTGGAGGAGCCACCGAGAACGTCCCAAGGAGGGCTGTATTTCTCTCACAGAGGACCCCTGACTCGAACTTAGGAGTTTATTTTGAAAAAAAGCCCCTTTGAACAGGACAAACGCTCCTCATGCTTTGCTGTTTCCCTCCATGCTCTGAAGCAGCCACACCCTCCAGAGCTTCCTGATAGATGTTCAACCAAATGCTGGAATAATCAAAAAACGAAAAACCTGTCCCAGGGCACAACTACGAAAACCAAGAAGGTTTGCCCATTTACGCACACCGGAGGGCAAGCAAAGAGTAAGGAATGTCCGGCAGAAGCAGAGACCCTCACCCTGTGGGTCAGACCGGGCTGTTCCCTGCTTTTGGCTGAGGAGGGCCTATGGGACGGTAGATATGCCTAGGAAGGAACCGTGCCTTCATAAGCGGCTGGTCTACATCACGGGTTTGTGTGTAAAGAAGAAGAGGTTGAAAGTCAAGGAAGGTGTGCGAGGCTCCCCCGGTGCCGCAGCAGGAGCTATTCAAGGCTCTTCTATTTTGGAGGTCTCATGGGACGATGGTGCTGAAGCGGGCGAGCCGTGCCAGGCGGGCTGATTCAAACTGTCAAGCTAGGCATGACACTCACCCCCGCTTCACACGGGTGGGTCACACTGGACAGGTTGTCGTTTGTGCTCAGCAACGTGTTGGTGAAGGCAACCGGACCTTTAAAGCCCCGGTTCAAGAGCACAGACTCTAAAGTGTAATCGGATGTCTTGCACTTTGCCTTGTTTTGGGCTCTTTTGTGGCACTGCAGTGAGTGTGTGTTGTTTTTATTTGTTTGTTTGTTTGCTTGTTTGTTTGTGTGTTGTGGGACCAAGATTGTCAACCTAAGAACAACCTGTGAAACTATTGGGGTTTTCTTAAACATGATAGATGTGATTCTGTGTAACACACCTGCTTAATTAAGGACAAAGTACATAAATACTGAGCAATTTAGAGTAATTCAGTTGAAGGGATTTTTGATTACAACTTTGATTTTGACCTCAATTGCTCAGATTGTTTCCAGCTGTGTTTTCTGTTGATATCACACCTATGCCAGACCATGAGTGAAGTTGCATTATCCTATATTTTCTGATTTTTTTTTTTACATGTTTACTAAAATACTTCAGTGTTCTGTACCTTTTTTGAGCAATTTGACTGTGGACACTTTCCTGAAGGATGTAACGGAAGACTCTTTTTCAAGGCCAGTTTCAAGTTTTCTCAGAGAAGGTGTGGAATTATTTCCTTGCTGAAGTTATGAGTTTGCGCTATGGAACTTGCGGTTTAATCTATATTTTGTACGACAGATAAAATTTCAGAGTGGTAGCTCGACCACCCTACTATGGCTAGTAGTGGCTCGGGAAAGTCAGATAGTGAGGTTTCCACCAACATACTGAGTGGCAGCTTGCAGCAAAGGAAAAGACTTTCATCCATTTGTGACTCGTGCAAAAGCAAGATGCAGCTGGTGGCGGACCTTCTCCTGCTGTCCAGCGAGACCAGGCCAGTGGTGACAGCAGATGGGCAGCAGGTGGCTGAGACGTTCGAAAAGTGCCGGGACACAGTGATCGCCAGGACCAAAGAGCTGTCCATCATCACACATGACATTCAGAGCCAGCTGAACATGGGCAAGTTTGTGGAGGTTGGAGATAGGCTGGTGGAGATGGGTGACCTGGTGGTGTCCCTGACGGAGTTCTCAGCTCATGCTGCGTACCTGGCCGCTGTGGAGACTCTGGGTTCGCAGACCGCAGTTTCGGGACTCGTGGACCGCTACAAGGTGACCCGCTGCCGACACGAGGTCGAGCAAACCTGTGGTGTCCTCCGGCTGACGTCTCTGGCCGACCTCACCCCACAGCTTCTCCTGGAGGTGTCCCAGAACATCCGGAGGAACCTCACCACGCTCACTGATGCCTCCTCTCTGGCTAGCGAAAAGTCCAAGGACAGGTTTGCCAAGGAGCAGTTCAAGGCCAGCGTCAAGTGCATGAGCACCAGTGCCACGGCCCTGCTGGCCTGCGTCCGAGAGGTCAAGACCTGCCCGAGTGAACTGTCACGGAACCGCTGTGTCCTTTTCAGCGGGCCGCTGGTGCAGGCCGTCCACGCGCTGGTAGGATTCGCCACGGAGCCACAGTTCCTGGGCAAGCCAGCCATCCTCACCCCGGAGGGCAAAGCGGTGCTGACGGCTGTGCTAGGGGGCGCCATGAGCGTGGTTTCGGCCTGCGTGCTCCTCACCCAGGGCCTCAGGGATATATCCCAGCACCCCGAAAACAGCGCCCAAATGCCGGGGTACCGGGAGCGCCTACGGAATTCGGCTTGCGCTGTCTCTGATGGCTGCACGCTGCTTTCGCAGGCGCTAAGGGAACGATCCTCACCCAGAACTCTACCGCCAGTCAACTCTCATTCTGTGAATTAACGATACACATGTAGCCCTTTTCAATTTTAATTTTATTTTTTTTTGTAACGTACCAAAGAGACTAATCAGGTTTTAATCAATACACCCGTATTGTGTGATCCTATTGAGTGAATGTAAGGGGGACATACAGCCTGTCAAACTGAAAGGGTTGGGTGGAGGTTTTCAAAGGAGGTGGCAGGTTTTTTCTTGCGCTGGATGTAATAAAAACCCTGGCCGAAACTGACAGGCACCTTTTTCCATCTCATGCTCACTCAGTGGTAGTTGTTCAATTAGAACCGAAAAGTTCCCCCAGAAATAACGATAACTAGCAGAGAAGTTTACCTCAGTCTTTAGACGTCTGAAGGCAGCGGACGGAGTAACAGATGTAGCGCTTGACGTGTGCGCTGTCAAGTTGTGAATTATTTCCGATGGGTTAAAGCTGCTGTGAGTGTGTGCCATAGGTTTTACACTATTTACCAGACTTACAATAGCATTTTGTCTTTTTTTTTTTATCATGCATGTACTGGAGTATTTATTTCAACTTATTAAAGTGTTGTTTCTCATATGAGACAGTTGTCCACAAGTCTCCCTCATTAGAATGAGATTTACACGCACAAAGAGGCTACACTGATATATAGCCGTCAGTTTTGGTCCTGGCTGGTCCTAGAATTGATGTACGGTAATCAGTGTTGCCTTTGACACAGATCTCTGTCAAAACAACCATTTGGTGGGTAGATTTTATCTCTGAAATGTTCGTTTTGTAGCAGGAGGAAAAATGTATTTAGTGTTTATATACATTAAAGGGCCCACATCCTATATTTTATGTCTTTAAATGTTTTATGTGTTTTGTGTTTTAACATTTCTCTAAGGTTCAGCTCTTTCCACAAAATACAATCATATCTTCCAGCCTCACATTATCTTTTAAAAAGTAGTCTTGACTGAAAATGGATGTGAGTTGGTGGGCTAAACTGCTGTAGGCTGAATAGGTAGATATACATGAATGTGTGTTTTGTTACAAAAAGTAAAACAAGCCTTTTCAAACATTGTGTTAACATATATTTAATTATTTTATTTCACTAAAAACTAGGGAAACCCTTTAATTTTTAGATTTTACTTTTGGATTTTAATTTTATAGTATGGGCCGTTTCAACCAAATGGTCAAAGAATGTAAAGGGCAGCTGTTGTCAAATTGTGTAAAATAATTGTAAAATGGTGAAATGCAGTACCTGCTACGTAGCCAAAATTAGCCAAAAACAGTTTTGCTTGCCATGCTTTTCTTAAACAGTCAGATGTACTATAAACTGGGTCCTGTGTCTCCATTCATTCGGTCATTTATTTATTTGTTTTACTTATTTGATGTATTTTGCAAACACCAGCTCCCATTTACATTCAGTGATGAACCAATACATATGCTCCACATAACTTAGTCGAGCAAAAATCTTCCCACATTTTGCATTAACATTTCTGAACAATTTTTTCCTTTTTCTATAAAAAGGTTTTATTCTGACTGGGGTGACATCCAGTAATGCTCTTCTTGTTTTTAGAACCATGACTTCATGCGTCAACCTTCAGAAAGTCGCTCTTGGTTTTACAAGGGCTTTTTTTGAACATGCCCCTCAAACTCCTTTCACTTTGTTTGACCATAAACATCTGAAATTGACTTTGTGACCTGAATGGTCAAATTCAAGCCACATATTTGGCTGTTTTTTTATTTCCTTTCCTTGTGATGGAAAAGAGAAAGAGAGGGTGTGCAAATCTGAATCCAGTTTTTTTTTTCATGAGGTGTGGATCAGGACGGCTAACTCCTACAATGTGTGAGCCTTTGAAGAGCTCTCGAGCACATATCCTGTCTAAAGTGGGTCCTGATATGTTCCATTTGCTATCCGAGGCCTCGATAAGCCTCCTCCTGCCCTGAGCTCTCGCCCAGGACTGTGTTTGAAGTCTAAAGTGCCTATCTTTACTGGGCTAGCTCCACACATGGGGGTGGGGGAAGTTTAAAACATATATAACACAAACATATTACACACATGTTATATATATATATATAACATTATTACCTCTAATTACTTAATAGTATTAATTGTTGAGGAACTGCTGTGAAATCAGTACTGGGGAATAATTTTAGTTAAGAAATGAATCCAAATCTGGATGAATGCTCCTGGACCAGTGTTTGGTATCCCACACAGGCAGGCAGGCAGATGATGGAATGGAACTTTTGTTAGATGAGCTAGCCTGTCCATTTATAATAGAAAAAAATGTTCCGTTTTCCATTCTTGAACCAAATCGAGCTGTGCTTTTGATGCTTCTAGACTCTCCCATCTGTCTGGGTCCACCCACAAGCCCCTTAACTGCTTTTTCATTGCTCACTCAACAATGACCCGGGATCCTTTTGTCCTCTTCCTCCCCACATGGTAAAAGCCAAAACTGTTAGCACACAACAGGAAACCAAACGGCCTCCGCTATCAGGAGGCACTTCCTTCACAGCGCAAAATGTCGGAGTAATAATTTCAACCGTGGTTTCGCCCATTTCCTGCTAAAAAAAGAAGGACGTTAAGAGCCCATCCCTGGCCAACAATGCCACTGGTTACCGGCCTCCTTTGTGGGTTGGTGTAAGCGTATAAAGGGGTTTGTGAAAGTGGTCTTTTCATTCTGATCTGGGATCGGCCAGGTCTAGCTTGCTGAGAAAGCAGTGGAGTGGGGTCTGGCACAAAAACTGGCTCAGGGTTATAAAGAGGGAGGGAAATGTATAGCGCTCAGGAAAAGCCATAGGTGTGTGAGAAAATGGTGGGAAAGCTGTTTATCTGGGTGGTGGCATTTGTTTGGTAAAAAAAAAATGGCAGTGGAATAAATAATAATAAAATACATTGTGATATGAAGAGTTTAACCCTTAATGTGCTACTTATGTTCTGATAGAACTGAACAAATGCACATGATGTCTGGAGAATCAAGAAGATCAGGAACCAGACTGGTGCTCTTCTAATAACTTTATTGAAAACAGTTTACAGTTATGTTTGCTGAATTTGTATGTTGGTATTGGTTCCAATGGTTTTCTACATACATACACATATGGGGTGTGGGTGTATGTGTGTATAAATAACACCTCCACTAAAATATAGCCTTTTAAAAAACAAAGGCAAGTAAAAGTCTAAAGCAATAAAAATGTATCAAAGTGAGTGGTGTTGGAATCTGTATTTTCCTGATGCACTGAATCCTTTCCTAACATGATTCAGGCAAGAGGTCAGATATTTAGTATGTACGTTTTAACTCTCGGTTGTGTTGCTGTTCTTTTAAAAAAATAGACTTAGACTTCAAATTAGACTTTAATTGAGCTGATTTCTTGATTTGGTAGTTGGATGGTAGTTTGGACATGCAGGGTGTTGGCTGGTTCTGTTTTTGCCTTTACAGATGGGACCCAAAAGTGTGTATTGTAGCCTAAAAGCTAAAACTAAAAGTACTTGCAAACAGTGACATGAACTGACCCAGCAGCGAGCTACTTGAGAAAAAAGTACATGCTCCTAGAAAAGTGCTGAGTAACTGCAATGGAACATCTTAGCACTTCATATTGTACTTGAGTACATGGAACTACTGCCCACCTCTGACTGTCCCAAACAGGTTTCACTTTTCAGGGTCAGTTTCAGGTTTAGTAAGCATTAAAAAAAGGACTTTTTTGTATGTATAATGCTGTGCAAAAGTCTTAAGCACCTGAGAAAATTACAGCTGTTTGCTTATGATCAGAGGTGTTAACCTGGTGTGAGCATTACAATATTTACAAATAACATTCATACAGTATATAGCAGCTTTATTTCTGACAAAGACGTTTGCTTAACCATCTCCAGACCTCTTTCTTCATGTGCATCCAGTATTGTAGCTCCATCAAATACCTGGGTTGTCTGTTTTTACTTCATTAGATTAAATGAGGTGTGTTGCTCATGCAACTATCGAAATCCAAGCAATGAAGGAAGGCAGAGCAGAAATCTCTTGTGTTTTTATTTGCCAAAAGAAACCCACTGCTGATGTAAACGACTTCAAACAATTTGCATAGGTGCCCTTTTGCGAAGAACTGTGTGTGTGTGTGTGTGTGTGTGTGTGTGTGTATGGACCATGTTTCCTGTTCATGGGCTAGCTTTAGCTTCATGGAACCCATTTATTTATTCCAAATTTCTATGCTTGAATTTACAGACAGCGCTTTATGAAGAACTATTAATGTTCAGTCACTCAATGCATTTTGCAGTGAGTGGTAACTCCATTTGCTGGAGTAATTTTTTTTTTCACCTAATTTTCTGCCCAATTTAGTCTGGTTCCACATAATTTAGTCTAGTTCCACAACACTACCAACACTGGGAAGGTGAAGGCTACATGTGGTCCCTCTGAAGCTCCACATGTTCTCAAACTGCGGTTAAAACATTGAATGACTCAACACGTTTGGAGGATAATGCTAAAAGCCATTTCTTTATATAACAGATACCCATGCTGACTAGTATCACTCTGACTCACAGGGGAGAGAGACGGCCACAAAAAAGAGTGAAACCAAGTCCTGGATTTTCTGTGGCACCACTGGGACTTGAACTCTTGATCTCCCAATGATGGGGCCAACACTTGAGAGCCCCCATGTGCATCTGGAGTATTTTCACAAAATACCACTTATACTCTGATTATATTTGAATCTGTTTTTTTACTCCATTACATTTTAGTCAGTAAAATTGAGTTTGTAATTGTGGTTTGTGTCTTTGTTCGTGTCATTGTGGTTAGCATTTAATTTTTGACCAAAAGTGCACATAATAGAGAAGAACAGAGCCCAACACTCTTCTTTTATCATGCTGAAAGATACTGGATGCACTGAGGAGTTCCACTGTAGTTCCTCAGCCCAAAAAGGCCAAAAAAGGCAAAAATTAGACTCCAAACATGTCCTGGATCACTGACCACATCCAGAGCAAGTGGGAAAACCATGCAAACCCAAATCCTTCGTCAAACCGTCCCTCTAAGGCCCCCTTATCTCAGCAGAATTTGTGCTTCATGAAACATGTCCTCATGTTCTCCAACTCAGGTTAGTTTTGGACTTTCATTATTTTATGTCCTCAGTGTTGGGGCAAAACCTCTCAGTTTCATCATTTGTAACTTGAAAGTTGATGTTATTTGAAAATACCCACTTGTCTTTGGACTGTACATCAAAAACTCTGTAAATGAATAACTGCTGCATTCATTTCCAATGAAAGTCATTCTTTTGGGCTCTCCTGTATAGTTACAATTTTGGAGATACAAAGCTTTGTCCAAGTATGTTCTTTAGTGCACCTTACAGAGTGAATACGCCAGTGCTGCTCAATTATCCACACATTACTGGTTCTGGTATGTCTTTGTTTGGTTAGTTACTGTGTCTTTGTGTCTCTAGAGCAGATGGACCCAAGTATTCAACACCCCAGTTGTTGTCCTTTTCACCACAAGCCAGCAAATGTCACTCATTCGAGAGGTAAGAGGACACTGAAGCAAAGAATAAGATGACATTACAGTCATTATTTATGGACCAGCATGATCAAATAA
The DNA here is from genome assembly GCA_037974605.1 of Nannopetersius ansorgii. Classification (NCBI taxonomy): domain Eukaryota; kingdom Metazoa; phylum Chordata; class Actinopteri; order Characiformes; family Alestidae; genus Nannopetersius; species Nannopetersius ansorgii. Next base: position 5,024 of record JBBPDE010000033.1, on the reverse strand, counting down.
CAGGGAGGAGCACTGAGCGCCTGTTACCTGAGGTTGCATCGCTTACAACGTGAGCAGCATAAATCCGTGCTGGAAGCGCAACAAATGGTAAATTGTTGTCATACAGCAAAACAAAGTTCCCCTGGTGTCTGTTGATGCTCAATGTCTAAAAAACACAATTGTAACTGCTAATAGTGATTTTAAAAATAGTGTCCCACGCAAAGTACAAAAATGCCTTATTGACGCATCTTATTTACAATGTACAGGAAGGTTCCCTAGGGTACTGGTTCCCGAGAACATTTTAGGGATTTCCCTGCCCCAATACACCTGATACAGTCAGGTAATTGTAAACTTCTCCTGGGCTGAAATAGGTGTGCTGGAGCAGGAAAACACCAAAATATGCAGTCCAAGGGGAGACTCCAAGACCAGGGTGGGGAATGTGGTTCTTCTGTAGACCCTAGGAAGATGTTGTGAGAAAACTGAATGCTGTTTTAATTCTGCATTTTAATTTAAAGTATATGTGATCTGGAGTGATGTGCACATGACTGTGCAAAAGTCATTTCTTTAAATTTTGCTTTGAATCACCTCATTGATGCAAAAATATGCCTGTCAAACTATTTATCTTTGTCATATTGAGTTGATTAAATGAAAGAAATGGGTGCATTTTTTCTGCACAGTTGCTAAAGATATAAGATGTCAAGGTAAAAGAGTTCCAACCACTCAGCATTCAGCACCACCAGTATACTGATCAGCGCCTGATCATCTGGAATCATCTGCAGCTGTTTCTTCACTGATTCAGGCTTTAAGTTCGATGTCATTTGTTTTGCTTGAATGATTCTGGGTTCAGGTTCAGGAACTGATCTGAAAATGAGAGGCTTTGAAAGTCCTTCAGAAAGCCTGGAGAACAGTTCTTAAGACTACATTAAAAATACAAGACGTTTAGAAGCTAAATATGAGGAAATGAGGAGTGGCACAGTACTGTGTGTCCTCCAGACGTGGGCCCTGGACACAGTACGATTAGTGAAAGAACAGCCGGGCCCTAGGAGGACCTATAGCAGCCTCTGGCATTATCCAAGGAATGAATTACAGTCTTGTGAGATTTGATACTCAAAGCCTGTCAGATGTTCTCACATTTCCATAGCGACCACTCCCAGGTCAGTGCGTTAACATTTGGTGCCCTCATGTTCAGGGAGCAGGTCAGTCCAGTTTTACCTCCAGTAACAGTTTGGTATCTTTCTCACTGCAGGAGTGTACTGTAGCATATCCTGCTAAAACAAAGGGGAGTTTGTACCTAATTCATTAAGACAAAACAGAACTGCTCACAGTGGTGGTGAATGCAACAGATGTCTGCCACTAAAAGCTCCCACGCAGAAAGTTATTCCATGAAAGGGTCATGGTTGTGCCCACTGATGCCTTTTGAGATGCTTTTGGCCTAGAACTAAACCCATTCATAGTGGAGGGATACATGGGCATTGTGAGGCATGAAAACTGATTTAGTTGGGATTTGCCAATAAATTTACCAACATCAGCATTCATATGAACATTCAAAGACACGTTTAGCTTCACTGGGGATTAAAAGCCATTTTGTAGCGTTGTTCAAAATTCCTACTGTCAATTTCACCCACTTGTTACTGCACTACAAAATCCCCGTGCGACACTGTACACATACATATTTGATTGCATGTTTGATTGCATACATATTTGATTGCAAAATATGTCTCAGACGCCTCGCCCTGATGGCATTATGTCTTCTCCTCTGTCTCAGCAGCAGTATCTTGACAAGTATAGATGCTGCCTCCCCTTGTTCAGTAGGTAACCCCCCTATATAGCAAACACTAAAAAGTGCACTTTTCAAACACAGCTTAAGACTGATACACAGTACTGTGCAAACATTTTATACCACTCATCATTTCTTCATATTTTACTTCCAAAGAGCCAGACTGTATTTTTATGTAGTCTTGAGGAACAGTTCTCCAGGCTTCCTGAAGGACTTTCAAAGAGTCCAGTCCCTGATCCTGACCAGTTTCAGAGGGATATTTTTGTTTGTTAAATCAGGCAGTGACCTTCATATGAACAACTCAAGCAACAAACTACATCTAACCTAAGTCCTGAACCAGTGATGATGAACAGGTGCAGATGATTCCAGATGATCAGGCAGTGATCAGTATACTGGTGGTGCTGAATGCTGAGTGGTTGGAGCTCCTTTATCTAGGCTCCTTGTATCTTTAGGCACTTTGCAGCCTGTCACAGTAAAACATTTGTTCCCATTTCTTTCATTTAATCTACTCAGTATGCCAAAGATAAGATAGTTTGACAGGTAGTTTTCTTATATCAACATGGTGATTCAAAGCAACATATAAAAAAAAGGTCTGATTTGTTTCAATTTATGGAAACTGTAATGCTGTTCATCAAACTCAAGTGAAAGAGCAGCAATTGTTGAGCATATGGGAGAGCAACTGCTGTTTTTAGATCTTTTAATCAGATTTTTTTCTAATACATTCTGAATTCTAAGAGTTAAAGATTTATGCATAAAAATGATGGGAGGATGCACAGCCCTTTGCCAGTTGTCAGGTTTGACATCTGTCCTGTATATTCAACTCCAGGCACCCATGGTTCCTCCCAGCCTGAGAGGCCAAAAGAGCTGGCGGTGGTTCAAACTCAGCTGAAATTCCTCATCCTTCTCCTCTGGCTGACACTTCTAGCAGGATCTGCGGCTTGTTTGCCCTCCTGAATCTCTTGCGCCATATCTGGCTTTGTGCTGGGCTATTCCTATTTCTCAATACCGGCTACTCTGGTGTGTGTTCCACAGTAGCCTCTTTGTCTGGCTCACACCCCACAATCGCTGAGAGCTTCGAAATCGGCCATGTGGCCTCATGTTTGGACAGAAAGCTTGCTGGAATAGCACGGCCTGCCCTTTTCCCACCCCACCCTACGTCCAGCTCCTGCTGCAGAAACCCATCTCATCTGTGCTGGGTGGACCTCACCCTGGGCTTTCTATTGTCTCTCTGGACTCCAGGGAAAGGTCATAGATCAAGTGGGACGCACTGCGTCAACTCTGAATCTATTGTTTTCTCAAATTAAGTGTATAAAAAAAAGTTCCACCTGTTGAGATGACTGCACCGGATGAGCCGCCGTCCAAACACAAAGGCGTCATCTAATCAAGCCTGGGAATAAAAGGTTTTTCAGGACTGACTTGGTTCAAATGATTCAGACAGGGACTGTATTGGTCATTAGATCATGTGGAAATGAGCAATTTACAGTTTGTCTTAATTAATACAAGTCAGTGTTTTGAAGTTTTAATCTCCACCTCAATAATGCTCTCATGGCTGAATACAGTCAAATCCTCACAGTTCCAACATCAGTAGCTGATCTCACTATTGGTCTTGTGGCTACAATCAAATCCTCACAGCATTTTTCAAATATCAGCACTTAACCTCCCATGCTTTCGTGTCTACAATCGAATCTCCACAGCTACGTTTCTACCTCAGTAATGGTCTTAAGGCTGAGTGCAACCAAATCCTTATAGTACTGTTCCACCATCTAGTGAAAAGCAACACCTTTGGATATATTGTGCCTTTTTTACCTGTATTTGCTGCCCACCCGCCACAATCTTCTGTCAGAAGTGCTGAGACCCTTGCAGTCTTCAAACGGAGGGACTGAGGACCCTCCTCTATACTGAGTTTGATCTGAGAGGGCCTTGGTGAACTAACTACAGCTCTGGTAGGATCTTGGGGAAGGATCCATGCTGTACCGCAAGCAAATATCTTTTCATTACAAATAAAGCAACCCGTACTCATGACGTACCCAAGCTGCTCAATGGCAGGGCCAAAAGCGGGATGCAGCCGAGCTGTGCAACTGCCCTTTGGCTTCTTTCCAAGTCCATCTGTTGTCCAATCATGGTTTTTATTTTTAGTGTCTACACACAAAAAACAACAAGGTAAAGCACTACTGTCTGTTTGGGCTGATAAATTTCAGTGGGAGATTCTAATACAGTGAGAAATGCAAAAGTGAACTAGGACATCGTGAACAAGTTAGCTGGGTTTGGTTTACATCACATGGCTAAACAACGGCAAGACAAGAAATAAAAACCTCAGACAAGACTATAAATAATAAAAGACAACAATCACAGAGGCAGCTCTGACAGAAAAAAAACGTTCTGCTTTCAGCCAGTTCGACTCCATGGACACAGAATTTGAATCCGGTCGATGGTTTCTCTCAAGCACAGCAGTATAAAACAACAACAATATGTAAAGATATGTGTGTACATGTGCCGACATAACACCCACATGGCTCTTACCGAGCATGCTTGCTGCTCCAATAGGCCAATAGACACGATTCCGACACGGTCAGCCGTTCTAGAGTATTTATGTTTATTCATTGTGTTTTTTTTTTTGTAGTTCGACAGTTAAAGGTTGCCGACCCCTGCTCTAGTTTAAGGGCGTGTTTTTGTGGACTACAAAACAAACATGTATATTATGTAATTTCTTTGCATTACTGTTTTTGGTTCATAGAGGCCAGGCAAAGGGTCAGCTGCCAAACGCACAGTCGTGATGAGGTGTGTTCACTTTGAGTTCATTTTTTTGTCTGGGAGACAGAAACCTGATCCAAGAAGCAGCTTTGTGAAAGCAGAGGCCTCCGTCAGCAACCCGATCTGAAAGGATCAGCCCTTCCTGAGAGGGGTTAGGCAGCAGGTTCGCTCATTAAAGACTGAGAGCTGAAGGAAACAAGAGCCTAGTGGAGCCTTAGCTGTCAAGACTTACTGCTTTTTGTCATACTGTTGATATGTAATTCCATGTTTAATTACACAGTGAATTACACTTATGTTCTGTAGCCACAGCTTTTGAGACGGCATGTCTGATTTTTTGTAAAAACAAAACGTCAAAAAAATAACCAGAAACATGTGGTCTAGACCTCACTCATCGGGTTTACATCGTAATGAATAATTTCGTGTTTTACTTACGAACATAAATTTACATTTACATTTATGGCATTTATCAGACGCTTTTATCCAAAGCGACTTCCATTCCTTACCTACAGGGGGCAGT
>JBBPDE010000031.1:18915236-18932782 GCA_037974605.1 Nannopetersius ansorgii | reverse complement strand
TGTCAGTGGACTGTGATGTCAGTGGACTGTGATGTCAGTAGTTGTCTGTTCTCACCTGGGATTTTGAGGTTGAGGTCGCAGATGCTACCGACGGAGGCGATGGAGGGCGCCTGTCTGCGGGTGGTGATGCTCTCCTTCATCCGGCCCTCCCCCGTCACCTTCACCGTGAATGGGCTCCCTGTGGCAAGAGACGGCATGAAGGACGGTCTGGTGGCGCGGGGCGGAGCCTGAGGCTCGGATTAAGGACAGGGACACTCACCTGGGATGTGCTTCTCGGCGAACTTGATGTTGATGATGTAGTTTCCAGGCTCAGTGGGACAGTACGTCACTTTGCATGTCCCGTCCTCCATGTCCTCACACTTAATGTCCACTTTACTTGGGCCCTCGATGGACAGACCCAGACCCCCATAACCTAAAACATACAGAACAGGACTCGGGTTCCAGGGGTGGAGCAATTCAGTTCCTTAAATAATTCAGGACTTGTGATACGATTCTCTCGCAAAAAAATAAATTTTTAATCACATTAATAGTTTTATGTCAAATTATCGTAAGGGTGGGAGTCACCAAGGACACAAGGACATTAAGCCCACAATATCATTCAGAATGAATCAGTGTCTCAACCTCTTCTCCCATTTCCACGAGAGGAGAACCAGGTCCAGCGCCTTCAGTGCCTTCTCTGTCTCTCTCTCTCTCTCTGTCTGTCTTTGTCTCTCTCTCTCTCTTCCTCTCTCTGTCCCTCTCTCTCTCTTCCTCTCTCTCTCTCTCTCTGTCTCCCCTCCTCTCTCTGTATCTTGTCCTGAAGACTCACCTGCGTTCCTTGTGTCCACAAAGAACTCTGCCACCTCAAAGGTGTGCGCCTCCACCAGCCCCTTCCCGAAGGCCCTGACCCTGCTGGCCTCTCCGATCTCAGACGGCCCCACCATGATTTTGAAGGGACTGTTGTTGACGTGCTTTCCGCTCTTCTTCACGCTCACCTCGTGCTCCCCCACTTCTTTAGGGGTGAAGGACAGACCTGCGAGGAGACAGGAGACTGTCAGGCTGGACGCGATGGACAGGGGAGAACTGATCACTTTCCTGATCAACTAAGAGGCTTCATAACCACTCATAACCCTCATAACCCCTCATAACCACTCATAACGCCTCATTAACCCTCATAACCCTCATAACCCCTAATAACGCCTCATAACCCCTCATAATGCCTCATAGCCCCTCATTACACCTCATAACCCCTCATAACCACTCATAACGCCTCATTAACCCTCATAACCCCTCCATGAACTCAATTCAACACATCAAAACGGTGAAAAATGTGCTGTTCACACTGTGTGGTGTAGTGCATTCACGTATGACAGAATGTTCACTTTCTCTCTCTCTCTCTGTCTCTCTTTCACCCTCTCTATCTGTCTCTCTTTCACCCTCTCTATCTGTCTCTCTTTCACCCTCTCTATCTGTCTCCCTATCTGTCTCGGCCTCTCTCTCTCTCAGTCCTCTGTGCAGAACTCCAGAATGGACACACTGGGAGTGCACAGGTGTAGAAACTGGAGTTTTATCATTTACACAGCCCCCTAGAGAAAGCAGGGAGTGATTCAGAAAGCTGTGTTATTAACAGATTAGTTGAGATTAAATATGGGCTTGGATTGGTATCGGTATTATAACCTTTATAATAATAAATAATAATAAACAAGGTTTTGCGGCTTGCGGTGAGGGGAGTGTGTCTGACCGATGTGGCGGTTGGGGAGTGTTTTCAGCAGGCAGGGCTGCTCCGCCCCCGACGGCGCACGGATGCTGGCGGTCAGCGAGCTCAGGTCAGTCTCAGTGATCTTCAGAGACACGTCGGCTGCCGACCCCACGTTCAGCTGAGACGTCCTCAGAGAATCATCACCTACACAGACCAACACACGCCGAGTCACGCATTCATCAAACACATCATATACACTGTTACACACACTGAGCCGCCACTCATTCATATATCACTCTCAATCTCTTTGTTGGCGTAAAACTCTTATTTCCTGACAGACTGTCTGATCTCTGTCACACAGAGGAGATTAAATTACAGAAATGTGAACAGGCTGCAAAGTACTGACAGGCTGCAAAGTGTCTAAAGATACAAGGAGCCTAGATAAAGGAGCTCCGCCCACTCAGCATTCAGCACCACCAGTATACTGATCACGGCCTGATCATCTGGAATCATCTGTTCCTGGTTCTTCATTAGTTCAGGATTTCAGTTAGATGGAGAAGTCTAGCCATTCTCTCAGAAGAGCGATTGGACAGTGACCTGGTTGGTGTGGAGTGCCTGAACTCGACACTCACCTGTGATCTTGGCGGTGAAGGGACTGCCGGGAATGTGCTTGCCGTCAAACTTCACGATGATGTTGTAATCTCCCGGCGCTGTGGGCAGGTAGGACACGCTGCAGGTTCCATCCTTATTGTCTTTACAGCTGATTTCAGCTTTGGATGGACCTTCAACAGCAAGAGACAGTCCACCTGCACATACACACACACCACAGCTTCAGATAGGTCATTTCATAGACAAACAGGTGTGTAAAGTGTGTAAAGTGGATCAGGTACCCTCTGCAGCGTTCTTGGTTACCACGGTGAAGGTGGCTGGTTTGTTGACGATGCCGTGGCACAGTCCGGGTCCGTACGCCGTCACCATCCCACTGTCCGCCGCATCCACGTAGAACTGCATGGGACTTCCTGTGGGCGGAGCCATCCTGTTACACTCCAGAAGAACATTCTTCACACTCACTCACTGACCTTCCAGACCTGGACCAAGCTTAAGCCTGGATTCCCCACTGTCCAGGAGACTAACCTCTGAACACCCAGCCGCCGGTTCTGGAGGTCCTTCTATCTAACCACTCAACTGAATTAAAATAAATGGATTTATTTTGCATATTGTTAACCCATTGTGTTGAACGTTTGTGGGGGGGCATAGAGCGGAGCGACACAGTAGTTTAGTTGATGGGGGTATTGTTGTTTGTTGCTATATTTAATGGTTTGATCTCACAGTTGTTTCTGATTTTTCTGATTTTAATTCGTTTTATTTATTTAGAGTATTATTTTTTAGGTAAATAAATTTAAGGGAGCTGTTCCACCAACAGGAGAAGGTCCAGACCTGGGATGTGGTTGCCATCGTATTTGATGTCCATCTCGTGCAGGCCCCTCTCGGTGGGGGCGAACTTCACCGTGATGGTTCCGTCTTTGTTGTCTCTGATCAGTGGCCGCGCCGTTTTCCCCGAGGGCATCCGGACCTCACCTGCGAAAACAGCAAGGTTAATATCAGAGCTCCGCCCCAGGTCCTGCAGCCCCGCCCCTGTTCCTGTACTCACCGCTGAGGGAGCCCTGCTGGATGGTGAAGGGGATCAGGAGGCTGACGGGACGGAACTGCGGCTGCTTCGCGTCTCTCGGAATAACCGGCTCCTTTGTGGCCTGAAACAAGCAGAAGCTCTGAGATACACCCAAATCACCCGCATCCATTTTCAAAACAGTTTTGTAAATCATCAACCTGCTCTGTTTATTTACACAAAAACTCCTATGGTTACATATTCAGTCCAATTTTTTTTACCAAAATGAAATAATTTGAATCATAACCCAAACAACATTTGGCAAAAACACAGACACACTGAACCCTTTTTCTGAAGATTTACATCTCTAGGTGGCAGTATTTGGTTGTTCAGGCTCCATCTGGTCCAGATGTGCTGGAAGAGACTGTTCACCTGTATGTGGGAGGAGCTGTTTACATCTACGTGGAAGGGGGTGAGGCTGTTTACCTGTACGGAAAGGGGCGGGGCTGTTTACTTGTCTATGGAAGGGGGTGGGGCTGTTTACCTGTACAGGAGGGCCTGGGGCTGTTTACCTGTACATGGAAGGGGCTGTTTGGAACGTGCTGACCACCGAAGCGGATGGTGATGACGTATTTTCCGGGTTCTGGTGCCGTGTAATAAATATCGAAAGTGCCGTCTAAATTTTCCACAACATCCACGTCAAGCTCCGCCCCGTCTGGAGTCAGGACCTTACAGGTCACCTTCCCCTTCCCAGCAGCCTTTGCATCCACGCTGACCACCGTCTCCTCACGCATCTGGATATTCGGTCCCAGACCACCTGCTCAAACACACACAAACACAACAACAACCTGTCATAAACCCAAACATCAACAACCAGACATAAACACAAACAATAACAACCAGACATAAACACAAACAATAACAACCAGACATAAACACAAACAATAATAACCAGACATAAACACAAACAACAATAACCAGACATAAACACAAACAACAATAACCAGACATAAACACAAACAACCAGTCATAAACACAAACAACCCATCATAAAAACAAACCACAGCAAGTCATAAACACAAACTACTACAACCAGTCGTAACACAAACTACAACCAGATATACATAAACAACAAACACTAGTAAACACAAACATAAACAAACACTCAACACAAACTACCGCTCCTAAACTCCAAAACACAAACAACAACCAGACAAAAACACAAACTATAACAACCAGACATAAACACAAACAACCAGTCATAAACACAAACAACAACCAGTTATAAACACAAAGAACCCATCATAAAAACAAACAACCACAGCCAGTCATAAACAAAAACAACTACCAGTCGGAACACAAACAACCAGACAAACAAACAACAAACACTAGTAAACACAAACAAAAACAAACACTCATAACACAAACTACCGCTCCTAAACTCCGAAATACTAACAGCAGCTTTTCAGGAATAAACAGTAACTGAGCCTCTGATGAGCACAAACTAAGTCAGACCTCCCACACAAACAACAGAAACAACAAAAATGTCTCTTAACAGATCAACCAGCTGTCACTCAGATACCAGAGTCATCATGCTCTTTAATACTCAACCCCATAATTATGGAAATATTGATTTAGGAAAAAAGAAAGAAGAAAAATGTTTAGCTCACCCACTCCATGTCCTCCAATAGACACTGCAAACCAACACACACATAAGAGAAACAATCTGTCATGTGAAATGTAATATAAACTGTCAGAACTGTTTCTGCTGTTTCTGCCCTGCCTGTTAAATGTGTGGACGTATGATCAGTGTCTAATCAAGGCTATTGATCCTTTCAGTGGGTGTGTCTCGGTTTTGAGGTCAGATGAGGTCAGGAGGCCGGGGGGGTGGGGGGGTAAGTACCTGACAGGATGCACTTGCTGGCGTCTCCGCTGGGCCGGGCCTGGATGGAGTACGGAGACGAGGGGATCTGGTCTCCACCGTATTTTATGGTGATGGTATAGCGGCCGGTCACGTCAGGAACGTAGGACACAGTGTAGGTTCCGTCTTTATTGTCCTGGATACTGGCTTTCTTCGGCTTTCCCTCAGGATCCTACAGGGGTCACAGTGTTCAAGCATTTTATCACAAAAGCAGACAACCTGTGAGCTCACACCACCTCCTCAGGCACCTGACTGCAGTATGAGCTTCTGGATAGCTTTTTCTAAGGAGGACACCTAGGCCTGTCTGGAGAACACCTAAGCCTGGTTGGAAAACACCTAGATCTGGCTGGAAAACACCTAAGCCTGGTTGGAAAACACCTAGAACTGGCTGGAGAACACCTAAGCCTGGCTGATGAACTCCTAGGCCTGGTTTTAGAACACCTAGGCCTGGCTGGAGAACACCTAGGCCTGGTTTTAGAACATCTAGACCTGGTTGTGAAAGGAGGAACTGAGTGGAGAACAAGGAGCTCACCAGGATCTGGACGGTGAGAAGACCCTCCCCGGCGTCCCGGGCGTCGATGGTGAACTCCACCGGCAGGCTGGCGGGGACACCGGCCTTATCCAGCCCGGGGCCGCTGGCCCGGACCTTACTGGCATCGTGGGCCGGACCGGCATGGACCTTAAACGGACTGAGAGACAGACGGCGGCAGTAACTAACACTGTTCTTTTACCGAATATTTAAAATATTAGAATCGTAAATGTGCTGTTTTAAAAAAGCGATCAAGGTCACATGACTGCACTAAACCAAAAGAAATGATCAAAATAAAACTCATTTTGCTATGGAAATTACAACCTCTATGGCGACACCCACGCTATAATAAAGACTGAAATACAGAACCGACATCTGAATTGACAAATATTCACATTTTTGAGTGTGTGTGGGTGTGGTCTGACCTGCGGGGTACATCCTTGTCTGCATATTTGACGGACACGGTGTACGGCCCCTCCTCCGCAGGCGTGTAGTTCACTGTGTGAGTTCCATCTCCTTTATTGATGACGGCGACGGGTTCAGTGGCTCCTGGATAACAGTCAAACCAAAGCTGGTTAAAACACTGTGACCTGAACCTGAGCAGCTTCAGAAGAATGATTTTGTTTGTCAAGATACATTCTAGCAGAGCAAGGACCATCTCTAATCACACAGTAACGGTCTGTTGAATCTTAGTGTGGAACGCTGGAACACGAAGAAATAAGCGTGTTTCTCACCCGATGGTCCGAACAGCTGGACATCCAGTGGCGCTGCCCCTGCCTTGCTGCAGTCCACAGTGAAGGTCTGAGGGACGCGGGCCCTCACGCCACTCCCCAGGCCCGGACCCGAACACTTCACCTTACTCACGTCCACCATGTCTCGGACAGGGACTCGGAAGGGACTGCCTGCGAGACGGTTAGAGGTCTGAGTTAGCAAAGTGGTAGAACCAGGAGAACCGGTGTGGAAGCAGATGGGGGCTCTGTGAGAAGAAGAAGAGATTTTTCACACTGATCAGTCCTCAGCTTAGGATACCTGGGATGGGCTGGCCTCCGTACGTGATGTTCACGTCGTAGTTTCCAGGGATGAAGGGGACGTACTCCACGCTGCAGCTCCCGTCCTTGTTGTCCTTGCAGGACATCTTAGCCTCAGATGCCCCTTCAATGGTGAGACCCAGGCCCCCGGTCCCAGCACCCCTGCAGGGAAGACAGGACAGGGACAGTTGTGGGACGGTTGTGCAACAGTGAATTCAGTTCCAAACAAGAGTTCATTGAGACCCGAGCACAGTTTTATCAGTTTCTCCACTAGGTGGAGCTCTTCAGTAGCTTTTTGCTAAAAGGGAGGAAACTGGCATCAGGCCAAATTTATCTGTACAGAACCTTAATCAAACACATTCTCTCACTGTATTTCTCAAAGCACTTTAAGGACATAAAATCAGCATAAAAACATAAAAAGTAACCAATTAAAGAAAAGAAAGTAAGATTGAGTCTGAACTGTTTCATTATATTTATGTAAATTACAACACCGATGTCCATATTCTATATCTCCAGATTGTATAGTGCACATTTCACACTGCACTGTTCATACTGCAAATTTCCCACTTGTGGGACTAATGAAGGTTTATCTCTCATCTTAGTTTGAGTATTAATGAACAGGCGGGTCGGCAGAGAGCCGGGGGGTACCGTGTCTCCACGGTGAAGCAGTTGGGTTTGTTGACGACTCCACCCTCCAGTCCTGGACCGTACGCACGAACCCGAGACGGGTCACACCCCTCCACCACCGGGACCCGGAACGGACTCTTCGGAACCGCAATATCGTCATAGAACACCTCGATCAGGTGGACGCCTGTCCAACACACACACACACACTGCAGAGTGAGACAAGACACCAATGCCCTCCAGCAGGTTCTCCAGGGTCCAGAGGGACAGCTGCGTTTATTTTTGTAGACATTATCAAACAGTCAGAGGTCATTCAGCTGTTCCACAGAGAAAACTAGAAAAAATAAGCAATAAAGGTAACTATAAAATATTAAATAAATGTAAGATTAAAGATCAGTGAAAATAAGTAGTAGAAGAACATGTAGCTGAAAGTGGAGCTACAGATATACAGTGGAGGTCAATTGCAGGTGGAGGACAGGCCAGATGTGATCTCTGGGGCTCCAGCAGGGGGCAGCACTGAGACCGAACGCCATTTCAGCCAGTTCAGGTTCAGATCGAGGCCCAAGGGACTATAATGTAAATCTCTCACTATGAGGGCAAATATAACACGTTTTGATTTGATTTGTTTATTTCGGCATGATTTTTAAAATACTCAGAATAATTAAACTGATGAATGTGATATTGGTAGTAAAACAGTTTTTTTTAATGGATCGTACTGAGGAGGTAATTTTATTATAGTCCAAAAATGAGCACATACTTCATTAAATAATGTTTTAATGAGGTGCAAGAGATCCAAACTGATGTTTTTTTTCCTGGGGTACCACAGGTCCATGAAGAGGTGCCTGGTTTACCCCTATAATAAACTCTCTGGTGGGGAGGGGTTCTGGGATAATTCCATGCTGGGAGGATAAAAGCTCTATTTTTAACTCTGATCTGTAGCAGCTGGGCTGTAGTGAGACCCCCATGTCCAGAACGCCAGCGTCACACACACATACCTGTGTGTTTAACCGCACTGTGTTCCCCAAAGTGTTCTATTTATACAGCCTGCATCTGTCGCTCCGCCGGTATCTCCGTCCCTGGAGCCCAAATCTCCAGGCCGGTGGCTCAGCCTGTATTTTTATCTCCACCTGTTCACCCCCGTCTTCCCCAACCGCCCTGCCGGCCCAGCACCAACTGCCCAGCTCCTCTGAGGAGATCCTCAAGAATCTCCACAGTCCAGCTTCCGTATCTGGACAGAGGGGGGTGATCTGGGGCCACAGAGTAAAACTCCGCCTCAGGTTTGTGTTCCAACCGCTTGGGGCCCAAATCTGGTTCCAGAGGGCTCCAGTTTGGTGGTTCCTCCTCGAGCAAACTCAGTAAAGCCGGCGGTGGACCGGTGGGGTGACCCAGGCGGTAAGGTGACCCAGGTGGTGAGGTGACCCAGGCAAAGGTCTGAGCTCTGTGCTCCTCAGGCTGATGCCACCAGGCAGTTGGAGCAAAACCCTGGAGCAAATTTTACTTTCCAGACCAAAGTGTCAGAAAAAGAGCTGCAGCGGTAAATGTTTCTCACCATCTTCGAACGCGGTGTACTCCACCCGGTACGTCCCGTCGCCCTTGTCCATCACGCTGGCATCCGTGTTGGAGCCTGACGGATTGACGATCTGCACTTTGACATGATTCTCTCCGGTTTTATTCTGTGCTCGAGCGTCCACGATGAAGTGTGTGGTCACGTCCCTGAGGACACCTGGGGTCACACAAAACCACGGTCTCACTGAGAGTATTTTGTTTCACCAAAGTGACCAAAATATCATTTCAGTATCATTCAGTATTCAATATCATTACAGTTTTCCAGCAGTAGCTGATCTTTAATGGAGCTATGAGGCCAAATCACACTCATCTCTAAGCATGAGGTCTAATCGACGGCCTATGTGGTTTATCTAGAACCATGTGTGGAGGTGTCCAGTGATCTCTAATTGACTCGCGTATGTGTTTTCGTGCACTGTGTGATGCTCTGTTATCTAGAACCATGTGTGGATGTGTCCAGTAATCTCTAATCAACTGTCTTCTGTGTTTTCATGCACTATTTGATGCACTGTTATCTAGAATCATGTATGGAGGAGTCCAGTGATCTGTAATTGACTCACTTATGTGGTTTCTGGCACTGAATGAAGCACTGTTATCTAGAACCATATGTGGAGGTTTCCAGTGATCTCTAATTGACTCGATTATGGGTTTTTGGGCACTGTATGATGCTCTGTTATCTAGAAGTCCATAATTCATGCTTTAAGATGCTGCCAGTTCTGAGCACTGGAATTCACTCGCTTTGTAACTTCCACTTCTTCAAGTCTTTCTAAATGTGACAGCTTGAGCCTCACCTGTGGGTTCTACTCCGGGTCCGTAGACCTTGACGCCACTGGTGTCGACCGCCGGCTCCACCTGGATGCGGATGGGGCATTTTGGCACCATCTGCCCGCCGTAGCAGATGCTGATGGTGTAGGGGCCGTGGGACTGGGGCGTGTAGGTGACAGAGAAGGTTCCGTCGTTGTTGTTGTAGATGCGCACCTCTGCTTTGGCGCCGGAGTCCGACACAATCTCCACCGTGAGCTCCGCCTCCCCGGCCCTGCTGCAGTCCACCGTGAATGTGGCCACCTCTCCCGCCTTCGCCCTCTCCAAGCCTGGGCCGCTGGCGGTGACCCGGCCTGGGTCCAGCGCCTGCTTCACCGCGGCCTTGAACGGCGAGCCAGGTATGTGCTCCTCCCCAAACAGGATGTTGATGTTGTAGTCGCCCGCCTCGGTGGGCAGGTAGGACACGGAACACGTTCCATCGCCATTATCCTGGCACTCGATCTTGGCCTCGCAGGGACCCTCCACCGTCAGGCCCAGCCCACCTGCACCCGCTCCTTTAGTGTCAATGGTGAATGGCGCTGGCTTACCCACAATGCCTCCCTTTAACCCGGGTCCGAATGCTCGAACCTGAAGGAGATCCAGAGTTTAAAACACATTAACAAGCTGCAGACATAGAAAATGCACTTCTGTAATTTCGTATTATTTACTTACTGAACTTGTTTTGTAAAAAAGCACCAAAACATTTAACACCACACTGTTACAAACACAGTGAGGCTGCGGAATCAGGACTCAAACCTATGTCCTCAAGCCAAAAGCAGCAGGGACTCTAACAAGCTAACAGATGATCTGGTGGTGATCAGTATACTGGTGGTGCTGAATGCTGAGTGAGTGGAGCTCCATTTTCTAGGCTCCTTGTATCTTTAGACACTTTGCAGCCTGTCAGTAAAACATTTGTTCACATTTCTGTAATTTAATCTCCTCAGTGTGACAGAGATCAGACAGTCTAAAAGGAAATAGTTTTACACCAACAAGGAGATTCAGAGGTAAATATACACTTTTGCACAAAACTAAACACAAAACGAAACCAGGTATCTCCACTTTGAGTTATAATTCAAATGTGCCTGCTTTTATATTTAAATATCCTGAACACACCAATGGTCAAAAATGGGGATCTGGGGAAAATTACTTGAGGTTTTATAAAAGGTCCGATGTTCTACCTTGGAGGGGTCTGCAGGCATGAGGCCCTCCACAGTGAAGGGGCTTCCAGGAACGGGGTTTCCATCGTAGCTGATATCCACCTTGTACTGGCCCTCCTCGGGGGGGATGTACTTCACCGTGGTGAGCCCTTTGGCCCGGTCCGGCTCCAGCTTGCAGGGAATCGGTCGGCCGGAGGGCGAAATCATCTTCACCCCAACGTCCCCCTGACCTCCCGCCCCCTGGGTGTTCACTGTGAACTCCTGATCCTTCCCCACCTCCACCTCTGGAAAACAAGATCCAGAATCAGACTCTTCTCCAGCCAGCCTGAATTCAGTTCAACATCAATCTGAGATTCTGAGCATGTTTTCTCCCTCCTGAGAAAGAGCCTGATCCCAGTTTAAGATCTTCAGATCAAATCTCTTTTCTCTCACTGCTCTGATCGTCATTCAGCTCAGATCAGCAGATCTTCAGATTTTCTCTTTTTGCCCCTTATTACTCCTAAAGGGGGGTTTAGGAGAAACAACTCAGACTCAGTAATCTCCAGGTCAGAAGAAGATTTATTCTGATCAGAAGGAGAATTTACTCCTCTGGGCAACACATGAGCAATAGAAAGGCTGAAAACTGCACAGATCAAATCCGAAGGTTCAGCCACATTAGTCCATATTTATAGATCACGGCGAGTCAAACAGTGTCAGAATCCAGAAAAGTTAGTCTGTTAGAGGTCTGTGAACATCTCCACCCTCAGAGCTCCAGCACTCAACACAAGAAACCACATTTAGACACCAAACGTCAGATTTAAACAAGAGTTTAGCTTCATATCTTTAATAATCTAAAATAAGGTAAAATAAGGTTCTTACTTTCTTCAAGACCATGAACCTTGACCTTCCCCAGATCCAGACGAGGAGCCACGGTGATGTTGAAGGGACTTTTGGGGATGGGGTCTCCTCCGTGGGTCACTGAGATGCTCATATTACCCTGTGTGTACAGAGCCAACAGAACTCATTACTCAAGATCATCTTAAGGCTTGAATTAAGAATGAATAACTATTAGAGTCCAGTTTAGTATCACAACAGTCCTCAGCAGCACCTAGAGTCAATATTTTTTATTCACTATTATTTTATCATTCTAAAAATGTATTTAACCTGTTCCTAGAACAGAGAAAATGTCCAGTTCTTCTGCTTGTTGTCTGTTTAAACTCTTATAGGTTCAGTTCTATAGAAACACCCCCTGCTCCTGAGGTACACAAGGTGGTGCTGGACCCGGGTCTTCTCTTGTGTTAACAGTATTGTATTGTACGATCTTCTGCAGAACACCCAATAATATCGTAGCACCTTGAGTTTTTGGAGAAACGAGTGTCTCTCGGACGATTTTCTGTTTTGAGTCGAGAGCTAAAATTCGGGTTACGAGCTTTTGTGCTTGCAGTTATTTTGTAAAAGTATGTTGATCCAAGTGTCCAAAGAGAGTGAGCGTGAAGAACAGTGCTGAGAAGAGGCAGAGGATGTGCCCTGAATTAAAGAAATAAATTAGAAAATCAGGACCAAGGTGTAGGTGGAGTCGATTCGGCGAATCAGAATGTTTTCTAAACAGCGAACATCTATCCATGAGAACACGGAGGAGCTGCTGACAGTGTGGTTGAGGAGAAGCAGCTGAAAAAATGTTGCGTTTTCTGGAGGTCCGGAACAGATTAATGGCATTTCAGTTCATTTTAATGGGGAAAACTGATTAGACATACGAGTAATTTGAGTTACGAGCTCCGTCACAGAACAAATTGAACTCGTAAGTTAAGGTACCACTGTATTGTCACAATATCCATGGCGACTCCCGCCAATGGTTAGGCGGAGCGCCCCCCACCTGGTGAAGCGCGGTGTATTTGGCGGTGTAGGAGTAATCGTGATTATCGATGATCTCGAAGTCCTTCACAGCATTCCCCTTCTGCTCGGAGCTGAAATGAACCTCCGGCTTCGCTTTCCCCGCTCCCTTGGTGTAGACGGTGAAGTGGGTGGGCGTGTCCACCTGAACACCTGCAGAGGGGCGTGGTATTAATGCCGGTTTATGGTGGGTGGAGTTACAGAGGCGGAGTTACAGAAGCTGCTCAGTTAACTGACCTGTTTTGTTTATTCCTGGACCCTCCGCTCGCACCTTCCCGGCATCGTGTGACGGCTCCACCTTCACCTTGAAGGGGCTGCTGGGAATTTCCTGCATCAGAGAGAGTTTCAGCACATTTTACCTCCAAACACAAAGACATGGAACACGAGAACCAAACGCCTCTGAATAACGATGAAAGATCAGCAGGAGTGTCAGGACGGGTGTTCTGTATTTGTTGTATATGATTCTAATCGTTATTAATGACACTGAAGGAACCGAGCTAAGGTTCTGCAGGGGGGTCCGAGGGCGTTACCTTGTCTGCGAACAGCACCATGAGGGTGTAGCGCCCAGGGGCGGGGGGCGTGTACTTCACCGTGAACGTGTCGTTGTCGTTTTTGATGATGTCAAAGTCAATGTCAGCCTCGGCTGGTCCCACGACTCCGGCCGCACACTTTATCCCGATACTCACATCGCCTGAGAGGGAAACAGAGGGTACAGCGCATCAGTAAAAAAGAACCACAACCACAACCAGAACCGAAGGGGGCGTTGGGCAGAACCTTGTCCGGCCTCGCTGCAGTCCACGGTGAAGTAGGTGGGCTCTGCGGACTTCAGGCCCGTTTTCTCCACCCCTGGACCATAAACCTTCACTTTATCAGGGTGGCAGCCTTCACCTACAAGAACCTGCACACACACACACACACACACATATATACAGACATACTTTATCAAGTATTATGGTGTGCTGGTGAGTGTGTGTATACTGTGTGAGTGAGTGTGTGTGTGTGTGTGTTACCCTGTATGGGCTGTTGGGGACGTTGACGCCGCCCCAGCTGATGATGACGGTGTGTTTGATTGGTTTGTTAGGAATATAAACACACAGGAAGGTTCCATCTCCTTTATCTGTGATCTTGATGTCGATGACGCAGCCCTCAGCGTCCTGCGGGAGAACCGGTTCAGAGGTGAGTGTGCGGTTCCGCATGCGTGCAGACGGACCGAGAAGTGTACCTGCAGACAGAACCCGGGACTCACCTGTGCGTAAATCTTCAGCCCCCCCTGCCCCGCCTGCCGTGCGTCCACCGTAAACTCGGCCGGTTTATTCACGATCACTCCGGTAGGCTGCAGACCAGGCCCGAACGCTCTGACCTGCAGGACACAGACACACACAGAGACACACACACACACACATTTATACATTTAACCTGTGAGTGCATGTTCAGAAATCATCAAGAGTGATCACAACTGAGGAAGCTGCAGGTGTGAGGAAGCTGCAGGTGTGAGGAAGCTACAAGGATGAGGAAGCTGCAGGTGTAAGAAAGCGACAGGTGTGAGGAAGCTGCAGGTGTGAGGAGGCTGCAGGTGTGAGGAAGCTACAGGTGTAAGGAAGCTGCAGGTGTGAGGAAGCTTCACAGGTCCCTCACCTTCTCTGGGAAGACGTTGTTGGCTGCTGGCAGGATGTGGGCCATGAAGGGACTGTCCTTAATGTCCTCATCATCGCAGATCACGTGGACAGCGTAGTCTCCGGGCTCCGTGGGCCAGTAACGAACATCACACGACCCGTCGCCCTTATCCTCACACTCGATCTTCGCCTGCGACGGACCCTCGATGGAAAAGCCTGCAAGGAGGACACGTTACTGACAAACAGCTCAGAGGACCAATACCACACCCCCAACACCACCAGTCTACAGTCTTTACACCACACAGGTTCCACCACTGACCCAATCGTTCCAGAACCTGAAGGTCTTTATTCTGGTTAAACTGAAAGGTGTTGGTTGAGCAGCTCTAAAAAATGTGTGAAATAAAGCCAGTTTCCTTTCTAAGATGCGAGGCTCTGAAAATCCTTCAGGAAGCCTGGAGAACTGTTCCTCAAGAACACAGTAACATACAAGAATGTCTGGATGTCTGGAAGAGGAATATGAAGAACTGAGGGGGGTCAGGACTTTTGCAAAGTGCTGTGTCTGTGCTCCAGTAGGCTGTGAAATGTTCTAAAGGAGAACCTGTTGGAGGGTCAGTTCTGAGTGGCTGGTCCTGGTGGTCCTGGACCTGGATACTCACCCAGACTCCCGACCTCGGTGCCAACGGCCTCCACCACGAAGTCTGCGGATTTACCCACCATGCCCGTCTTCAAACCCGGCCCCCAGGCTCGCACCTTCTGCAGCCCCGCCTCCTTCCCCACCTCCACCTCAAACGGGCTGAAAAAGAACCACACAGACACGTCTAGAACATTCCAGACAACTACTTCCCTTTATACTCTATATACTTCTATCACTATACTTCACTTACTGGAGGGAGGGAGGGATAGAGAATGAGGGAGGGGGGATGGAGGAGGGATGGAGGAGGGATGGAGGAGGGATGAAGGAGAGACGGAGGAATGCAGGGGGGATGGAGGGATGCAGGGGAGATGGAGGGCAGAAGATGGTGTAGATGTTTCACCTGCGTGGGATTGGCTGGCCGCCCCACGTTATCGTTACGGTGTATTTCCCAGGAACAGTCGGACGATAGTCACACTCATACACTCCATCACCAACATCTCGCACCTTCACCGGCACTTCAGCTCCAGCTAACACACACACACACACACACACACAAGAGAGAGATATACATCTCACCCCATATTCAAGTCTGAACTCAGAGAAGTTCATGAACTCCAGCACTTACTGGGCCCCTTCACCAGAACCTTGAGTTCTCCGGTTCCGGCTCCTTTGGTAAAGACGCGAAAGTCGGCCGCCTCCTTGACCCGGACGCCCCTAGGCTGCAGCCCCCGGCCCGAGGCCCGGCAGGCACCGGCGTTGCTGGCTGTGTGAAGACAACAAACAAACATCTCAGACTTCTGCAGTAACAGACTGAGTGTGGAGTGAGTGATGCTGGGCGAGATTTTCACACCAGAACAGGCCGAGAACCCGAGGTTCCACCCACTGGACCATGAGGCGGACATCGACAACAGAACCCAAACTACACGCTGCACTCCTTGGCCACGTGCTCATACAGAACTCATCACAGACGCACACCCAGAACACAGAAACCTAGAACCCAGCGACCTAGAACCCAGAGATCCATGCTCAGAACCACACAGTCCCAATGAGAAACCTAGACTCCTCACAGGAAGCCGATGTGATGCAGGTCCATAAAACATCCACAAAACAGAACGTTTCTCTCTTTCATCACTTTCAGTGTGCACACATGCTCGCTCTCTCTCTCTCTCTCTCTCTCTCTCTCTCTCACACTCTCTCTGTCTGTCTGTCTCTCTCTCTCTATGTCACTCTCTCTCTCTCTCTCTCTCTCTCTGTCTCTCTCTCTCTGTCTCTCTCTCTCAGGTCTTCCAGGCAGAATTAAAGTGATGATTTGGCCAAAAATTAAAATTTATAAATTTTGTGGTTGATCAGCTAAGGCATGTTTGGTGTCAGAGGTTTGTTGTTAAGCAGTTTCTGATTCTGATTAAATGGATTGAAAGTCCTTCAGGAAGAAATGAACTTTGCACAGCACTGGGTGCAACAAAATAATAATATTTTATTAAATTATTATTAAATAGCGATATTAATACTCGCAAGTGCTGGGCTACACCTGTGTTTGGCTGATGGAAGTGATTTTTGGCCGAACCATTACTTTAAGGCGGCACAGGTCTCGGGCTGGGTCGGCGGGGGCGGCACCAAGCAGAGAAAGCAGAGACAAATGCAGCAAGGCGGGCGGGTGGTAATGAAGTGGGCGAGGCTACGTTTGGCCTGTGCTCATGTGGGCGGGGCCTGGGTCGCACCTTTGGGTTTGGGGGCGTGTTTCCCTGGGGGCGGAGTTCGTACCGACTGGGGGAGGATCTGCAGTGCTGGAGAAGCACTAACAGGAGCTACAAAAAGACAGAGGGAGGTTCCAGTTCTCAGTATCACTGTATGGAGAAGAGGACAGCGCTCCCCAGAGGCTGTCGGCACTCACCTTCAGACACCTGCACGTTAAAGGGGCTCTTGGGGATGGGCTGCCCAGCGAAGGTCACATGGACAATGTGCAGTCCCTCCATCACCGGCTTGTAGGTGCAGCGGAACACGCTGTCACCTCGGTTCTCCAAAACTACCTCCACCGTGTCCTTCTTCCCCTGAGGATCCACGATCACCACACCCACGTCTCCAGCACCCGCACCTGCAGGACCAGAACATCAGACAGAGCCTCCACCACCACGACCAAACGCTGGACAAAAGATCTCCAACGATCGAGGAGCTCTATAACCAGTCCATCAGCTGACTGTTGTGGTGAATTAGGAACGCACAGTATACACTGTCTACCCCCCCCCCAATCCACTGACCAATCAGGGCAGCCCAACTGACACACCTGCGGTGTAGATGTCGAAGTAGGTGGGCTTGTGGGCCAGGTTGCCGGTGGGCTCCAGCCCGGGCCCCCGGGCCTGAACCTTACTGGGGTCCCCAAGGGCCTGACCCACGCTCACCAGGAAAGGGCTCTTATCAATATCCTGCCCAGCAAACAGCACCTTCACCTGCACAGAGAGCGCAGAACACCTCAGAACACCCTACTCTAATAATCAATAAATATTTTTTATTGAAATGACTGGAGTA
>JBBPDE010000031.1:18882784-18895404 GCA_037974605.1 Nannopetersius ansorgii | reverse complement strand
CTGATCACCACCTGATCATCTGGAATCATCTGCTCCTGGTTCTTCACTGGTTCAGGACTTCAGTTAGATGCTCTTTGACCTACGTATGAATCATTCAAGCAGAACACTGTGTGTCTTAACCAACAGAAACATTCCTCTGAAACTGGTCAGGTTCAGGGACTGGACGGGAAATGAGAGACTCTGAAGGTCTTTCAGGAAGCCTGGAGAACTGTTCCTGTCTGAATCTCTGGGAGAGGAATATGGAGAAATGAGGGGGATCAAGACTTTTACACAGTGCTGTGTATCGGCATAGCAAAGCCTAATATATATATATATGTGTGTGTGTGTGTGTGTGTGTGTGTGTGTGTGTGTGTGTGTGTGTGTGTGTGTGCGCGCGCGCTGCAGGTGTGTGAAGCTCCAGTATGGAGGAGAGCAGGGTCAGAGTGAAGCCTGGACCTGGTTGGCGGTGAATCAGCTTCCGACTCTAGTCACCACTAAGGAGTGCAGGTGTGTGATGCGGTCTCCTGGTCTCATCCCCAGGGGCCCCAGAACTACAGTCTCACCGTCTCTTCTGTTAAAAAGCTTTAAGGAGCCTCAGACAGTCTGAGTAAACCAACGGTTCTCCACCTTTTCAGCATTAAGGCCCTCCTGTCATTCACAGCATGTTGCCCGCTGTTAGCTTTCATCACTGTTTTGGAATTTACAGTACCGACTTTAAAACATCACAATTCCGTCACACACAGTTATTGTTTGCGGTTGGACTCGTTTCAAAGCTAAGACCCTGAAAATAAGTTTATATATTTTACTTCTCTGGCACATACAACTTCAAACAGCAACACAGGATGGAATACCAGATTTTATATTCTGCTCGTGTCAAACCTCTTTGAATTCAGCTGTGTTTTATCGTCACTGTCACTGAAACCCACAGCCACAACCCCATAAAATGTCGGCTCCATCCCTCACATTGTCAGCTCTGCCCCTCATACTGTCGTCTCTGCCCCTCGTACTGTCGGCTCCTCACACTGCCAACACTCTGTCTGCAGCGCTCGACTGATCTGGGAGCAGTTTTCAGGGCGAGAGGCTCATTTGAAACGTTACAACCTTCGCTATTAGTTAAATGTGGAGGTTGTAATAATACATCAATCACGGCTTAAAAAAGGTTTTGGGATCAGTTGTGGACCAACGACCTGTCTTCGTTTTAAACTTGCGGCCCAATCAAAAGCCTTCATGGCCCATCAGTGACTCAGTGGTTGAGAAACCTGGGATTAAATCATCATTAAATGAGTGAATAAATAAAATGTTTTTGAGGATCTAAGCAGTGTGTTCATATTAAACCACCCTCCAGTGCCACAGATGAAGCCTGGCGGCTCCTGGCGTTCTACCTGGAGAAGCACCGTGCCCAGAACGCCCAGCATCACCGCTGTGTCATCAACAGGCTGCTGTCTCATGGGGTGCCGCCTCCTGATTGGCTGGTGAACGCCTATAAGGTAAACATTTTGCTCTGTAATGACCTCCCCCGTTAGTTTAACCTTCACTTGTAGCGTTTAATTATAAAGCTGCTTCCAATGGGGTTTATTATAAAAGCCTTTATTAACAGTAGAGAACCTCATTAACCAAGTTATAGGAACAACAAATAACTGAAGGGAATCAGAAACGGCTGAGCGCGCACGTATTGGTGTTGTGTGTCGGCAGTATGTGTGTGTGTATATGCGGCTCTGGGTGTTTATGGTTCCGTGTGCGGTTCCCTGCATGAGGTGGATGCAGCGGCTCTCCTGCGAGTGTATGTGACTGTGTGTCGGTGGTGTGTGCATGACGTCGTGTGTATGTGCGCGGTTCCCTGTAGGAGGTGGACGTGGCGGCTCTCCTGCGAGTGTATATGTGACTCTCTGTGTGTGTGTGTGTGGGGTTCCCTGTAGGAAGTGGACGCGGCGGCACTCCTGCGAGTGTATCTGAGGTACGATCAGCTGGAGGCGGCAGCTGAGCTGGTTCTGGAGTACGTGGACGCTCTGCTAGGAAAAGGGCACCAGTACTTCGGCATCGAGGTGAGCGGCGGCACAAACGCGGATCAGGTAGCAGGTAGTGGTGCTCAACACGCGTGTGCACACAATGCAGCAATAAGGTTCCTAATTAAGATGAAATTTGTTTTTCTATAATGAGGGAGGAGTGTCGCTACAAATGTTTTGATCAACAGTGCGGCACGCCGTCCTCCACTGATCCAATCCAGCATCCACCATCTGGAAACACAGCTGTGTGAGAAAGTTTTAACACCCACAGCAGCCCCGTCTGAACAGGAGACTCTTCAGAGTTCAGCAGGAACCGGGACCAGTTTAGGGCCAGTTTTCTATTCAGTGAGGAGCACAAGGTTGTTTAGCTGGTGGAATAATAATCATATGTGGTTTATTTGTGTGTGTGCGCGTAGATGCCGCTCTCTGCCGCGGCGCCACTCGTCTGGCTGCCCTACAACGCCATTGACCAGCTGCTGCACAGCCTGAAGGATGGCCAGGCCAACACTAAGGTCAGAGTTCAGCTTCAAGGTTCAGGCTGCTTATCAGACCAGCATTGCAGTAACAGCTTACAGCCCGATCAGCACAGCCCAGACTCTTCAGCCTTCACATGTCTATTAAAGGCCCTAAAATACCCCCAAACCATTTTCAAATTAGTATTCATGATGTCACCAAACATATTTCCAGGTCTTCTTATATGCTGATATAGCAGTTTAGCCACGCCCACTGCTGCTTAAGTTTTAAGGAGTTTCACCGAGCTCCTGAATGAGCTGTGATACTGTCCGGCCAATGAGAAAAGAACTCATTTACATGTCAGCCATAAAGGTGCAGTAAGAGAATCAGCCGTGTAATTCTAAGGGACTGAGGCTGAGAACAGTGTTTGTGAATTTTTTGGCTTAACATTGAAACTGTTGTTCAGTGCTGAATTTCTCTGTGTGTAGCTTTATGAGAAGCTGAAGCTGAAGTTGGAGGAATACCACAGGGTGGTGGAATTGTGCACCAGGAACCGACTGCACGCTCACTGAACACTTGGCCCCAACCCCATCCCTCTGCTTCCCTGGACTTTATTTTTCTATTACTTGTCTGGATTCAAATGCTGTTTTTGTAAACTATTTTATATGCAATAAAGTCTCTCCAGTGCAGGAGAACCGTACGGTCTTGTACACCTGTGTCACCCAACACAGTTTTTAACGCACCCTGTGTAAGAGCCTGCAGTGTTTTTAGTTAAAACTGCTCTAAATAAGCTTTTAGATGTAAAATGTCAGGAGAAATATTTAGGGGTCTAGCAGTGGATGGTTAATGTAGAAGTTTTTGATGCACCACACGAATAACAGCAGGATTCCTTACTAAATTCACCTACAGTCCTGTGCAGAAGTCTTGATCTCCTTTCTTCATATTTAACTCAATCGCCTTGTTGGAAGAATCTTTCCCATCAGATTTTCTGATCTCCATCACTCTGAGGAGTTTAAATTACAGAAATGTGAACAAATGTTTTACTGACGGGCTGCAAAGTGTAAAGATACAAGGAATCTACATAAAGGAGCTCCACCTACTCAGCATTCAGCACCACCAGTATACTGATCACCACCTGATCATCTGGAATCATCTGCTCCTGGTTCAGGACTTCAGTTAGATGCTCTTTGTTCTGCTTGAATGATTCCTACGTAGGTCACTGTGTGTCTTAACCAGCAGAAACATTCCTCTGAAACTGGTCAGGTTCAGGGACTGGATGGGAAATGAGAGGCTCTGAAGGTCTTTCGGGAAGCCTAGAGAACTGTTCAAGAACACTAACATACAAGAATGTCTGAATCTCTGGGAGAGGAATATGGAGAAATGAGGGGGATCAAGACTTTTTGGGAGGCATCGTTACAGTCATCACTTCAGTGAGCAGTGAAAAAGTATTTGTGTAGACGCTCCTCTCCACTCCAGCGCCTGTTTCTGTGTGTAAACTCATCCACACCCCTAAAACTAACATAGGAATCCAACAAAATAGACTTTTATTGTGCTGAGTAGTGAAATCTATATGCAGTCAGAAGAAAATTGCAGCTGTAGTGTACCTTAACGTCCCTGGATACTGATATCACAACCTGTAGTGTCAATACAAAAGCAAAAAACCAAAATAAAAACAGGAATGCTTTGATCAGTAATACTGATTTGTATGGAATGGACAAGGACTGTAGTCCAACCTTGTTATTAACATAATAAAACCACAATACACAGGCACTGGAAAATGAGTGTAAGAGGGGTAGTAGTTATATTACCATAGGAATAAAATGATTGTGTGTGGTGAAGCTGCGCCGCACCTCTCACAGAGCGACTACTACATCCAAAAACAGACAACGTTCTACAGGTGTTCGGAAGAAGCGGACACTTGCTAACGCAAGACCAACCGCCGGCCTCTGGGGTTTTCACCATTTCTATATAAAAAGGTGCAGCATGGGGGGGTTCCCACTTCAGAGCTCCAGGCCTGCAGGGCCACAGCTCCATCACGGCCGGGCGGCTCCCTGCTCTACCACAACCCCTCATACGGGCAACACCACCACAACGCACTCGCGCCAGCACTCAGTCAAAACTCCAAAATCCGAAGCTCACTTTAGCGCGGATGATGCTCTGATGATACTCTGCGTTTGTTGGACGCTGGATCAGGTTAGAAAGTCTGGATGAAAACTGCAGCACTGAAGTAACTCAGAAGGCCTCGTACCTGAAGTGGTGGCAGTACAGACCAAATGTACTACAGACAATTATATTTAACAAAATGTGCTGTTTTTGTTCCAACGCCTGGAGCTCAAACAGCTGTAGGTAAATAAGGCCTCGTTTATATTCTGGTGTCTCAGTGAATCTCCGCTCGTACCAGGAGGTGCTCTGACCGCGTGGTGCCATTTCCTCTGTAAACCCGCGGGCCGGAGCATGAGGGGAGGAGCTCTCGGCACGCTTCCTGGATGTAAGCAAATGCACTGATTCACCAAAACCTCCTGGTCACTGCCCTCACAGCTCATCCGCATATTAGATACCGGAACTGCAAACACTGCGATAAGTGATTTGGACCAATGACTAGCGATGGGTGGTTACTGGACTTCGTACCGTTTCAGACCATAACTGTGCTGTGTTTTACACAGGAATAGTTGTCAATAATAATTTTAATTACATCAAAGTCTCTTATTGGCCTTTTATTCAAATTAGAGCTGCATGATATCCACAGGATATCAGTGTTGTGATTTTACTGCTGCATATTGCAATTCTGATGCCTTTCAATTCATTAAAGGGGCAATCACTTACTTTTCTGGAATTAAAGAACTTAAGACTAAATATTTACCACCCTTTCCATATATGGAAACTAAAACAGCACATTTTCAAATCAGTTTTTGTGATGACACAAACCCCATGTGTTTCCTTATTCAGTCTGCAGCAGTTTAGCCCCACCCACCCACGCTGAAACTCTAAAGAGTATTTCAGCTCCAATGAGCTGCAATACAGGGCAGCCAATCAGAAAAGAGATAATTTACATATACCAGCCCTTCAGGCAAATGCAGCCTGTTTAATTCTGTGGTTGGAAAATGGAAGAATTAATTATGATGGTACACAAATCCATCAAATATCACACAAAAACAATGAAAAAGTAGGAAAATATAAAATATCAACCCTTTTAAAACACCTTGGCCAATCACAGCTGTTAAAGACTGGGCCAAAATAATTTGGTTGGTTCTGTGTTTATCAACAACACTCAGTAACTCACCTGGAGCTGTGATTGGTCACCCTATCAGAAACACTGTGATTGGTTAGAGGCTCATTTGTATATTGCAGCCTCCTGTGAGATCAGTGTTACAGAGACCGATATTCTGTTTAAGAGGTGATATATCGTGCAGCCCTAATTTAAACAGCTAACAGATAGATGTGTGCAAACTTTTCTTGGCTGACAGCACGATCACAGCTGTGGTTCTGCTCCCTGCCGGGCCGAGCCAGAACAGCGCGGGCAGCGTGCAGAACGTGTTTGGAACTTGCAGAGATTTTCTTCACTGTGCGTTTGAAGCAGTGTGTGATGAACTGTGCAGCTCTGGTGGGTGTTAGAGCAGTGAAATCACTGAACCGTGCTGGAGGCCCCACCCCTCCAGAACGGCACTGCAGCCCCGGCTTCAGAGGGGACAGTGTGTGGTGTGGTGTGCTGGGGGTTCACATAGGCAGGTCCACGCTGTTGTGGCGTGTTTTCCTGGAGGTACCGTCGTAGCGTGGCAGTGCTTTCTGCAGGCTGGACATTGCGGCCGTCCGCTCCACGTCGATCACGGCGTACAGCTCGGTGCGGCGCGTGGGTGTTTGCGGGAGGGGGGACGTGGGAGTCTTGGGGGTCTGCGGGGCGCTTGAGTCCGACCCCCTCTCCCGCTCCGGCTCTGTCTCCACCTCGATGTAGTTGAGGGCACGTGGCTCGCAGGGCCTCCGCACTTCGAAGCTGAAGACGCTGGGGGAGGAGCGATCGCGCCAGCGTGCAGACTCCAGCTTCCCCGAGCTAGGGGGCGCTGTCACGTTCTCTGTGTTTATGTAAAGGTGGGCAGCATCCGGGCTGCACTGTCCCCGGTGGTGGTTGTGTGTGAAGCCGTTGAGCGGCTGCAGCTGCTTGGCGGCCCGCAGGGACTCGTCCTCGTCCTCTGAGCCGGCCTTTGGGTCCTCCCGCAACGGCGGCAGTGCAGGCAGGTTCTCGTAGTCCAGCAGCGCCGTCCTGCGCTGGGCCGAGTTGTTGACATTGGCATCGGGACTGAGGGGCGGCGGGCGCGTCCTGCGCCGGGAGGGTCCGTACACAACCGAGACAGGAACCGGAACAGGACCGGGACCGTTTAAATGATCCAGAGTGTCGTCTGTCCGGCCACTCTCTGCAGCACAAAACACACCTACAATTACACACCAGACAAATGCCTCACATTCACAGCACACACTGAAGAGCAGATGGCGAATAATTAATAGTGGATACTAGAGGTTGACCGATACAGGTTTTCTATGGCCGATGCCAATATTTAGAAACCAGGGACGGCCGCTGTAATCAATACGGTCTTTAGTAATTTTGCCCTGTGATTGATGGCTTTCGTTTTAAATGCTTGCTAACTGTAGGCTACAGAGTTAGCGATAAGCTAACTACAGACAGCGGTAGAGGGGCATGTCAATAAAGTTTCTGTTTCACAGCAGACACTGAATAATAATTTCAGGTATCGAGCCATTTATAGTAGATACATTTTAAGACCAAGTTAAGTTTTAAACGACTGTAATTCTAATTGTGAATTTAATGTTTGGTTGTGGCTGATTTTGTGGTCTTTAAGCAGTACAGGTGTTTGTAAACTCATAATGAATGATTGTCCCTCACCTTTCTTGCACGTGGCGCCGCTGTCCGGTTCTGCGGTGCCCGGTCGGGGCTGAGTCGCCACGTTCCCGTTTGCGTTAGCGTTACCATTTTGGGCGGCCCCCTCGCTGCCCCGGCTCACCTCCTGCTGCCGCGCCATGAGCTGCCTCTGCACGGGCGTGGGTCCGAGCACGAAGCGCACCCCCTCCGTCTCCAGCTGGACCCGGGGGCCGGGCTCCGGAGCCTGTGGACCATCATCACCCTCCACCGCAGGCGGGCTGTGAGGTGGGGGGACGTCTGAAGCACCATGCTGATCCTCCAGCAAGCCTGTCGTGTTCACATACGTGTGGCCCTGCAAGCAAACACACACACCAAGAACATTATGGCAGGATAATCCTCACTTTGGGCTTTACAGAGAAGTCCTGCTTTATTGGACATCCCCCAGATACAAATACAGTGCCACCACAATACTAAACATGGACAGCACAATACATAAAATACCACCTTTTCTTTATGGGTAATGCAATAAACTGAGTTTTAAATAAAATTAAAGTGTTCTGGGAGCAGATTTAGGGGGTACACTTTAAAAATAGACATTTTTAGGCCTAAAAATGCAGTTTTTCATTATACATGGGTGCTCTTGGAATGTAACCCCCGCAAAAAGCAAGGGATTACTGTATATACACACACACTCTCGCACTGAAACACATGAAAATATACACACACTTGCAGGCATGCACAGACATATACACACAAGCATACAGACACAGACACACTGAGCTGACAGTTATTTGCAGTGAGGAAATCCTAATAAAAACAAATTGGGATCAATATTTAATCCATAAGTGGTCAGATTACTGTTTACAATACTGTGTGTGAGGTGTGCGTGTTCTTACCCGCACGGCATCGTCCGGCAGCAGCAGTGGGTGTGTGGACTCTTCTCCCACCGAGGGCAGGCGAGTGCTGCCCACTGACGGGTGTCTGCTGGAGGGGTGTGAGGAGGCGTCGCCCAGAGATGGGTACCGCAGGCTTCCGTTCGGTAAGGCAGGCAGAGCAGTACCTGGGAAACACAGAGACACAGTTTAGCCCTGCCCAATTTACTAACGTGCCTGATCCCACCCATTCTGTTCATGCATATTTACCCCCACCCATTCCTCCTACAGCAATTTAGCTCCACCCATTCAGTGAACAGCAATTTAGCCCCACCCATTCAACGTACAGCAGTATGTACTACAGCAAATGTACTTCCGAGTACAATACAGCAATATTTCACTGATATTTCACTAAAGCTCGACTTTAAGCCTGGCTTTGTGAATACAGTGTAACTGGAGTGTAGTGTTATGGTGCGGGGTGTGTGCGTTCTCTCACTGGTGGGAGTGCGCGGGGTGAGCGGAGGGTCCGGCTCGGTGTGTGAGAGCGCCGCCTCGAACACGGGCTCCTCCACCACACTGATGCTGTTGTTGTGCATGATGTCCTGCAGCATGTTGAAGATCTCCTCCGCACGCGCACACTTGAAGGCAAAGATCCCTGCAGGAGATCAGACAGCTGCATGTAAGGAGCGCGCCCAGCACTTATCACAGATACCACACTGACTAGGGCTGCAACGGTTAGTCAGTCAGGAAATAATATAAACCTGGAGCTTTACTGGAAACAAATCCATTACAAGAAGGAATCTGCACGACCCACATGTTCATTCTGACATTCTAATACATTCTGGAAGTGCGCTACAGGGTTCTACTGTGTTCTATAAGGATCTTATGATCCACCTGGTCATTCTGACAGACTGATATACACTAGAGGAAGCGCAGGGGGCGATATGGCTTCTATTGTGCTCTGAAATCAGTCATTGTGGCAGTAGATAAGGGGCGCTGTCGTGTTCTATAACGTTAACATGGTCATTCTGACAGACTAACAAACTACAGGAAACGTGAAATCACATGGAAAACTTAGATCAGCCAAATAATCAGCTAATAGTTAACAGATTAAATTGATTATGGGAAGAAACATTAGTTGCAGCCCCAACAAACATCAACCACCGAGTGATGGTCACCAACTACACCCAACACATGACCTGATGTTGAAAACAAAATGACAATAATGAAAAACACAACAGTTCACAAACTGCAACACTGCTCTGACAGGGGCCACTCAGGGCAGTGTGCTGCAGATTTGGGGTGGGGGTGGGGGGGGGCACAGCAAGCCTCCTTTACTCACCCAGTGGAGCCACGGGCAGCAGCCCCGGCTACACCGACCTCATCCTTACGGAAGCATGGGGTTAAAGTTAACAGTTCGACATTAATCAGTGTACAGCCTCAACACTCCACACCCGACAGACCCCAGGTGTGTGTGTTTGTGTGTGTGTGTGTGTGTGTGTGTGTGTAAAAATATAAAACAAATACAGCTGAGTACTGAAAGGAAAATAAACACACAGATTGGGTGTAGTTCTAGCTGGTGTGTGTGGAGTGTTGAGGCTACCCAGAGGTTTAGGACTGCAGCTCACCATATTTATTTTTGTTTCAACTCTATTGTATTCATTTATATTCATCATTCATAAACATCTGCACACACGCACACACATATATATTAATGCTGGTCACAGACTGAAACTTAATCGCATGATTTTCTGCGATTAATCGCATTGTTGTAGGCAAAATTAAAATAATTAAATCAAATGTGTATTGCTCACCTTTATTTTAAAGTACTGCCATAAGAACAGTGCAATAACATTTGGTTTAAACACTTTAAACTAAATAGGAGCTATTTTAACAGCAGTGTTACCTTTAACACAGTCACACAGTTACAGTTCAAATATACTCTTTGGATGACTGAAATACATTTTAGACACCTGTGGTAATTAGTTAAGCTGGTGTGCCCAATTAAAGGATAAACTACTTAAGAAGGACGTTCCACATTATTAAGCAGACCATAGTTAGCAACCAATATGAGGAAGAAAATGGATCTCTCTACTGCTGAAAATAATGAAATAGATGAATGCTTGGACAAGGTATGAAAACATGAGATACTTCACAAAAACTTGCACAAGCGTGATCATCGCACTATTAAAAGCATTGTGGCTGAGATGGGTTTGTGCAGATAAAGGCACATTGAGGAAGATTTCTGACCGATCCATGCACCGGATCAAGAGAGCAGCTGCTAAAATCCCATTATATAGCAGCAAACAGATATTTGAAGCAGCTGGTGACTCTGGAGTCCCATGGACATCAAGGTGTAGAGTCCACCAGGGTCTTGTGCCTTCTAAACCTTCTATTTGGCCACCACTAACCAATGCTCACAAGCAGAAACGGCTGCATTGGGCAGAGAAACACAACACTAATTTTCAAACAGTCCTGTTCACTGGTGAGTGCCATGCGACCCTGGATGGTCCAGATGGATGGAGTAGTGGATGGTTGGTGGACGGCCACAGTGTTCCAACAAGGCTGCAACGTCAGCAAGGACGGTGGTGGTGGAGTCATGTTTTGGGCTCGAATCATGGGAAGAGAGCTGGTCAGCCCATTTAAGGTGTAAAGATGACCTCTGCAAAGTGTGTGGAGTTTCTGATTGACTACTTTCCTCCCTGGTACAGAAGGAAAAACTATGCCTTCCATAATAAAATCATCTTCATGCATGATAATGCACCACGTCATGCTGCAAACAATAATGGCTGCTATGGGGATAAAAGGAGAGAAAGTCTTGGTGTGGCCTCCATCCTCCCTTGACCTCAATTTTTTTGAGAACCCTTGGAGCATCCTCAAGCAAAAGATCTATGTGGGTGGGAGGCAGTTGACATCCAAACAGCAGCTCTGGGAGGCTCTTCTGACATCGTGTAAACAAGTTCAAGCAGACACTGTCCAAAAAGTCACATTCAATGGATGCAAGACTTGTGAAGCTGATATCAAATTAGGGGTCCTATGTCAAAATGTAACGTGACCTGTTAAAACGTTTAAAAAGTTGAAATGTTGTTAAAAGTTTGACTGAAATAGCTTTTGATTTCAGTCAATATGCTGCAAAACAACAAATGACAAATTTCAGTTCTTTACAACCTGTAAAGTGTTTTAAAACTTACTGTCCATAATAATTTGGAACAGTTCTTTGCAAGTCTTTTACTTGTTAAAAAATGCTGTTATCATTAGGAGGTTTGTTCAATAAAATTTGAATTGTACTCTTAATAGTTGATAACATGAGAATTATGCTGACTGTTGTTTACATCAATTATTTAGGCAAATGATAAAAATATAATTTGCATAATAATTTGGAACAGGGTGTATATGGACAAAATTAATGGAAAACACCATATGGAGCAGCGTGTTGGATAAAAAAAGCATTAATGTAAATAATACGTGCCCAGCCCTAATACATATGTATAAACTCACATTTTATTTTATATATGTATATGGGCTGTAACGGTACATGTATTCGTACCGACCCGTCATGGTACATGGGTCATGGTTCGGTACATGATGTCTTTCAGAGAATACACGGTATGATGGAGAGGTCGTGATTGAAGTAATACGGAATCACAGAGGGACCAAAAATCACAAGTAAATCATAAACCTGGGTGGTAGTGAGGTGCAATAGTGCCACCTACTGGCGGAACACTTCTGCTGCCTTACACATACATAAAAATATAAGCAAGAGTGTGTGTTTACTGGTTAATACACTGCTGTTTATTTAAAATAAACAAGAACAAACCAAGCCTCATTTTTTAGAACCTTTTGCTGTTTAACTTTGCTGTAACCTAAACCGTACCGACCCGTGACCCCAAAACCGTGGTATGTACCGAACCATCTGTGTACCGAAGACATCTGTGTACCGTTACACCCCTAATATATATGTGACCTGATCTGGCAAAATGAGTTACAGTGACCAAAAATTGTAAATTGAGGTTGTGGTATCATTTAAATGATGAGCAAATAAGCTTTAAAGTGATATCTTGGTCAAATCTGTATCTTAAACGGTTGTCAAGTTACAATCGCTTGAATTCAACAACAAAATGTTACCACAGGCATTTAGATTCTTCGAAAAACATTAAATCAGACTGAAGCTTCAATTATTTCAAAATATTTATTAAATACTAGTGGTGGGCTGTTATCAGCGTTAACGTGCTATGTTAACGTGAGACTTATCGCCCGATTAAAAAAAAATCGCCGCCAGTCTATTCACAAAGTTGGGTTGGGAGCTGGGTCTATACTACGCAAGATATGATGACTTTCACCTTGATTTCACCCCCAGGGCTGTAGGAAGGAATTAGCGTGTATAGAGGGCTGAAAACCTTTCACCAAACCTTTCCTTTCACTTAAGGAAACAAGTAAAGTTAAGCA
>JBBPDE010000031.1:18840016-18850679 GCA_037974605.1 Nannopetersius ansorgii | reverse complement strand
GGGACTGGACTGGAAATGAGAGGCTCTGAAGGTCCTTCAGGAAGCCTGGAGAACTGTTCCTCAAGAACACACTAACACACTGGAGAGTCTGGATCTCTGGAGGAGAAATGAGGAGGATCAGGACATACTATATGTTCATATCTTTAAATGACTGTGTGTGTGTGTGTGTGTGTGTGTGTGTGTGTGTGTGTGTAGGGATCCCCATCAGCAGTCTGAGAGAGATCACGCTGCTCCTGAGGCTCAGACACCCGAACATCGTGGAGCTGAAGGAGGTGGTGGTCGGAAGCCATCTGGAGAGGTTGGAGCGTCCATCCTGTGAATTCACTGATAGAACTAGCGATCAGGCCATACCCCCCAAAGCCTTCAGTGGAGTGTGTGTGTGTCTGTTCTCAGCCTGTTCCTGGTGATGAGTTACTGTGAGCAGGACTTGGCGAGTCTGCTGGAGAACATGCAGTCCCCGTTCTCGGAAGCCCAGGTAAGCTCACCTGGATATATTAAACCCCGCCCCCTCGCCCGAGTTCAGTGTGTAACAGCACAATTAAATACTGGGGGTGATGCGGGGGGTTGGGGGGGTGAATCAGGTCAGCTCAGCCCTCTAGTTACAGACAGACAGACAGACAGACAGACAGAGAGAGAGAGGACAGTTGTACTGAGTGATGGGGGAGAGGGAAGATCACCCTACCCATGCAGAGAGAGAGATTCAGCACCACCAGTATACTGATCACTGCCTGATCATATGGAATCATCTGATCTCTGAATGATGGGGGAGAGGGAGGACCACCCTACCCACCCAGAGAGAGAGAGAGGTCAGTTATACTGAGTGATGGGGGAGAAGGAGGACCACCCTACCCACCCAGAGAGAGAGAGAGGACAGTTATACTGAGTGATTGTGTGTGAGAGAGAGAGGGGTCCAGTGGTCTGTAGGTTGGGAGGACACTGAGCCTTGCTTGTCTTCTCATGCTGTCCTGCAGGTAAAGTGTATCATCCTGCAGCTCCTGAAAGGCCTGGTGTACCTGCACCACAACTTCATCCTGCACAGGTGGGCCCTGACGCCTGACCGCCCAACAGGCAGCACTAATATTACCGGATCTGCATTATTATTATTATTGTTATTATTATTGTTATTATTATTGTTATTATTATAATAATTATTATTCTTATTATATGTTGTAATGTGGGGTGAGTTTAAAATAAACTAACCAGATCACTCCAAACACGGCACAGCCGCAGCCTGGGGGGTCCTAGGTTGTCCTAGGTTTGGGGTCTGAGGTTCTGGGGTCCTGAATATGTTCTGATGTCTGTAGGGATCTGAAGGTGTCCAACCTGCTGATGACTGATAAAGGCCGTGTGAAGATTGGTGAGTCACACACACACATGCACACACACTTCTGTTTCTATGCCTTTAAGGCTGTCCTGTGTAAATAATCTTTATTCTAATTGTCTGTTAGATAAACAAGTGAGGCTATCTACCTATTTAGCCCATGGTTTAGTCCCCGCCCACTGAGGGTATACAGGGCTGCCAATCAGAACAGGGCTGTTTTACATATTTCTTATAAAGACGCTGTGTTCAGTTCTGAGGGCTGAAGTGAATCAGGACACCTGAATGCTGTCGGTGAAGGAGTGGGGGGGTGTTACTGTGGGACGTGTTCTCTTTAACACCAGTCACTGTTTAAAGTCTAACTCGGTTCAGTCCAGATTGGGACGAGTGTTATGTGACTAAAACCTCCGAACTACATCCTGTTCTGTTAGTGTAACGGTGTGTGTGTGTGTGTGTATATAGCGGATTTTGGCCTGGCGCGTGTGTACGGTGTTCCCCAGCAGCCGATGACCCCTAAAGTTGTGACACTCTGGTGAGTGACGTCTTCACCCTGATTAACACTAATCCTGTATAATCCTGCAGACGCCGCACACTGTCCAGGAACTTCATCTGTGTGTGTGTGTGTGTGTGTGTGTAGGTATCGGGCCCCGGAGCTCCTCCTGGGGACTAAAACCCAGACGACAGCCCTGGACATGTGGTACGTCCCCGTCCCTCCCTGCCAGTCCAGCGCTGTGCAGAAGTCTTGAGCCCCACATTATTTCTTAATTTTTAGCTTCTAGACTTTGTGTGTTGTAAAGAGGTCAGTGGTGTTTCCGGCCCCGAGCCCTGTGTCCTGAGTGTTTTCGTGTGTTGTGCTGTGTAGGAGCACAGAACAATCATCTCCTCCTGTGTGTATATGTGTCTCGTGCAGGGCAGTGGGCTGTATTCTTGCGGAGCTTCTGGCCCATAAGCCCCTGCTGCCAGGCAGTTCGGAGATCCAGCAGCTGGACATGATCGTGCAGCTCCTCGGGACGCCCAATGAAAACATCTGGCCGGTACAGAACCACTGGCTCCTCTCGGGCCGGTTCCTCTTGGGCTGGTTCCTCTCTGGCCGCTCCATATTCGTCCTCACCGTGATCTCGGTCACAGAGGACCCGTCCCATGACCCATAACATCGTAATGTGTGAAGAATAGCAGTTCTGATGATTTATGGCTCACCTCTGGTTTAATCTCTCTCTCTCCTGGACCAACACACACCACCCTAGTCCTCACAGTGCCAGCCTGGCCTAGAACACAACCACTCACTGTATCTAAAACTTCAGACTGACGCAGACTTTAATGTACAGTAAAGACTTTTTACTGAACTGTAACTCTGTGTTTAAGGTTCAGGATTTGGTGTGAAAAGTCAGAACTGTTACAGTGGAGGTGAATGGAACCAGACGTCAGTTAAAGGGGAAATCCTATAAGAACTGTTACAGTGGAGGTAAATGGAGCCAGATGTCTGTCTCTAAAAGCTCCTCATAGAAAGTTGTTCATCAGAAGCTTCTGGTTGCGCCACTCAAGATGTTGTTCTACCGTAGTTCTGAGAAGATTTTGGTCCTAAAACTAAACCCGCTCATAGTGGAGGGATACATGCAGGGCGTCATGAGGTAAAATAGTCCCCAAAGAAAAGAGCTTTAGTTCAGATTCACTATTTTACATCAACATCCATATAAACACTCATCCATATAGACATGTGGAGCTTCACTGGGGAGACAGAGAGTAAAACTGCTGGATTTGTGTCTGAGACGTCTGGTTCCGTTCACCTCTAGAGAGAGATCAGAGTCTCTACAGTGAACTATACACTGAGTTTACACTGAATTATTTGTGAATCCTGGAACATGGAGTTCCCTTAAAAGCGTCACTGTTATACTAAAGAGTGACTCCAGTATTGTGAAGTGAGTGTGTGTGGGGGGGGGGGGGGGGGGGGACCAGTGGAAGAACCCTCCCCCCCCCCCCCCCCCCCCTCCTCCCCCCCCCCTCCCCCCACCACCCACAGAACATTCCCAGCTGAACTCTTTATGGTGTCTGATTGTTTTAATGAGCTAAATGTTAGTATTTTATCTTGCAGTTGTTCGGTTGTTTTTGAACAGGTGAGCCGTTTGCAGGTGTGTGAATTAAAAACATCTGTAACTGCTTTTCATTTACAATTCAGATTTAATCAGTTCAGGCAAATCTGGTAGTCCCAGTATGAGTTTCACACACTTTTGTTGGTGGAGTGTAAACTTCCATTAGAATAATGAAATTTAAAAACCTTTGGAATATGCAGCGGCCGATCCAGGTCATCCACAGCAGGTCCAGACGGTTACTCCCAGTGTTTAAAGGGTGAAGTGTGTGTGCGTGTGCAGGGGTTCTCTCGTCTGCCTCTGGTTGGTCAGTACAGTCTGAGGAAGCAGCCCTACAACAACCTGAAGAATAAATTCACCTGGCTGTCAGAGGCTGGACTCCGCCTCCTCAACCTGCTCTTCATGTACAATCCCCAGCGCAGGTACGCACACTATATACACACTCACTACTCACACTCTTATGTATATCTATATTGAGTAAATACAGTGAATGTAATAAAGTAAGCCAGTTATGAATCATTTTATTTTATGATGTTATTAGGAATAATAAGATCTAAATCTGGGATCTGTGTTTTAGGGCCTCTGCCAAGGACTCTTTGGAAAGTTCCTATTTTAAGGAGAAGCCTCTGCGTGAGTACTGTTGGCAAAACTATCTACTACATACATTTGAACATTTCTACCATAATTTATTATAATTAGTTAATAATGAACTTCTGATGCTGCTGTATTTTTATAGTGTTTTGCTGGAATATATTTATGCTACAATAGTTTTCTTCTCCTCTGCTGTTACCCACAACGGTCCCACATGCGTGCTATTTATTCTTACGCGCACACATACACAAGGCCTGGGCACTATTAATTGAACGTTGACATGATTTTATCGTGCATTAACTTGATGCTATATGACTGGACTACTGCAACTCACTTCTGGCTGGACTGCCAATGAAGGTAACGAGACTACTACAACTGAT
This sequence comes from Nannopetersius ansorgii, assembly GCA_037974605.1. Classification (NCBI taxonomy): domain Eukaryota; kingdom Metazoa; phylum Chordata; class Actinopteri; order Characiformes; family Alestidae; genus Nannopetersius; species Nannopetersius ansorgii. The sequence goes on along the minus strand of JBBPDE010000031.1, from coordinate 18,846,306 downwards.
TCAGAATGCAGCTGCGACGTTAGTCTTCAGTCTTCCTAAATTCTCACACACCACGCCTCTACTGCAGAACCTTTACTGGCTCCCTGTGGCCTCTACTGCAGAACCTTTACTGGCTCCCTGTGGCCGCTTGCATTAAGTTCAAAATCTTAACACTTGCCCTTAAGGCTAAGTATGGGCATGCACCTCCTTACTTGTCTGCACTGATCAAGCAGCGTGTCACTTCTCGTCCTCTCAGGGCATCAAGCACCGCTCGTCTTGAACCTCCGTTGCTCAAAAGAAGAGGATGACATGCATCTAGACTCTTTTCGGTCTTGGCCCCCCATTGGTCGAACAAACTCCCTCTTGCAATCAGATCTGCGGAGTCCTTCGCTGTCTTTAAGCGCCGTCTGAAGACCCACCTCTTTAAGGAGCATCTTGCCGACTAGCCAGTCCTCCCACGCATCTCTTATACATCTTTTCCTATATTTTTAACAAATCCCTCAGCCACTCACCCTTTAAATGTTTTTACTTGTGCATTAATCTCTGACTTGCTTTTTCTCTTTGACAGGGTTTGTTATGGTGTGTAACTTAGCCAGCAGTAACTTGGTTAAATAGCTGTTGTTGATTGAAGTATAGCTTTACAGGTTTAAGAACAGTTGTGGACTACTTAAGCGCTGATGTACATCGCTCTGGATAAGAGTGTCTGCTAAATGCCGTAAACGTAAACTACTTTTTGAAGGTTGTGTTAAAAAGCGTTTAGCATTTAAACTGAATGTTCTTGCCGTTTGGTTCCTGCAGCTGAACTGTAAACGTGCAGCACTTTAATGATTTAATTTTGTAAATATCAGTGAGATTTATCGCAGAAAATAGAACATTTGAAAGGTGGGTCAGCATTAACGTGTACGCACACACGCACAGACCCAGAACTGCACCTGAAGGACGGTTCCTCCTCTCAGTTCCCAGATCAGTCAGTGGCGTGTTTGTCCTCTTTGGTCGGAGGGGTTCTGATCCATCTCCTGTTTCTCTGCAGCCTGTGAGCCAGAGCTCATGCCCACGTTCCCCCACCACAGAAACAAGAGGGCAGGGCCTGCCGCCGAGAGCCAATCAAAACGCAGCAAATCCAGCTGCTCTGTCGCGTCCTAGCCCTGCGGCCAACAGCCAATCAAAAGGAAGCAAAGTGTGACGACAGGACTTCAGAACAGAACTTTCTGGGCCACAGAACACTGGAACCGAGGAGAAACAGCCCTGATCTGGAGCAGCTCCAGAACCCAACAGGCGGCGGCGGCAGCAGCAGCAGCGGACCGTGTGTCTGTGTTTGTTGAGTGGTTTTGTGTGTTCTGGTGCGAGAGATCAGACAGACAGGTGTACACTCACCTGTGTATCACCACTGTACTAAAACCTTTTACATCTGGAAAACAAAAACTTTAATGTACAGTAAAGACTTTTTACTGAACTGTATAACTGTGTAAGTTTCAGGGTTTGGTGTGAAATGTCAGAACTGTTACAGTGGAGGTGAATGGAACCAGACGTCTGCCTCTAAAAGCTCCCCACAAAGTTCATCAGAACGTTCTGGTTGCCCCGCCTGAGATGATGTTCTACCAGAGTTCTGAGAAGATTTTGGTCCTAAAACTAAACCTGTTTAAAGTGGAGGGATACATGTAGGGCATCATGATGTAAAATAGTCCCCAAAGAAAAGAAATTTAGTTCAGATTCACTATTTTACATCATCAACATCCATATAAACACTCATCCATATAGACATGTGGAGCTTCACCGTGGGGACAGAGTAAAACAGCTGGATTTGTGTTGGAGACGTCCGTTTCCATTCACCAACACTATATTAGCGTCTGAGACGTCTGGTTCCATTCACCTCTGGAGAGTGATGAGTCTCTACAGTGAACTAAGGGGTGGGGGGACGGACTAGTGGGAGGAACATTCCCAACTGAACTCTTTATGGTGTCTGTTTTAATGAACTAAATGTTAGTATTTTATCTTGCAGTTGTTCGGTTGTTTTTTAACAGGTGAGTCATTTGCAGGTGTGCGAATTAAAAACTGCTGTAACTGCTTTTCATTTACAATTCAGATTTAATCAATTCAGGCAAATCTGGTAGTCAGAGCAACAGGAGACGGACATGGAGTCTCCGCCTGAACCTCTACCTGTAAACACACAGACCCGCAGCAGAAGCTCCACCCGCAGGATGAGGAGCCGCTCAGGCTGCGGCTGATCTAGTAACAACTGTAATATTAATATTATTAATAAGAAAATGAAAGTTGATGGACGTGGGCGTTGGAACCTGATCGGTTCGAGGCGGGACACTGAAACAGAAGAAGCCGCAGCTGAAGGGGAGCGGCGGGGTCGCAGGTTATGGTGTGTTTGGAGAGGCCAGATAAACACAGAAATAAAATTTAAATAAAATAAATATTAACACTGAGATGGGGGGGTGGGGCACCCTGTGGAGGGCTGCACATTTAAATACAGTCAGTCTCACACAAACACTCTACTGTCCTTCATAACCACAGGTTGACACCTGTAGGTCTGTCAGTCAAACAAAGACCAAAGCAAACCAAGGAGGGGAAATGAAAGGAGCTCCTTCAGGTTCTCTCTTCTGCCTTGGAGTCCAGGTGGGGGCAGATGTAGTGTTAGCTGGGGGTGTGGGGGGTTTAAAAGTCCAGGTTGGTCTTTAGGGGGCGCTGTGCAGTGGGAGGACGAGCTGAGTGAGGCTCAGCCCTCCTGCCCAAAATCCTCTGTGAACTTCTTCACCTTCAGCAGGTCTTCAGCATTTACTGTGGGCCGAGTGGTGGCCAGGGAGCGCAGCATATCCGCCTGAACACACAGACATAGGATTAGCAATAAGAAAATTTTAAACTTTTCATACATGCACACACACACACACACACACACATTGAGTATAGTGTGTGTGTGTCTGTCTCACCATGCATACGATGGGCTCTAGGAGTTTGTCGCCAGGCACATCCATCCAGGTCATCTCCATGGCTGCAGGGTCGCCGGGAGAGCAGGGGGTCAGCAGGTCATCCACCATCACCGAGGGGTTACTGCGGGACGGCCCTCGCACCTGTCACCATGACAACACAGTCACACCTGTCACCATGACAACACAGTCACACCCGTCGCCACGATGACAGTCACCCCGGCACAGTGGCGCTGAACGGGCGGTGCAGGGTGAACCGGAGCGAGAGACCGTCTCCTTCTGTTAGACACTCAAACCCTACGGCCCTGTGCGGCTTCACAAGCTCCGCTTTACCATCATTCAGCTTCCCTTCCCACACCACGTCCCCTCCCCGTTCAGCGCCCCCTGTGCGTGTGTGTGTGTGAGAGAGAGCGAGAGAGTACCTTTTTGAAGTGTGTGGCGCACTGTACTTTGCGGATGGGTTGCATGAGGGCGTCTCTGATGATGATGCTGATGTGCGTGTGTGTGTGTGAGAGAGAGAGAGTACCCTTTTGAAATGTGTGGCGGACTGTACTTTGCAGACAGGCTGCATGAGGGCGTCTCTGATGATGCTTGTGTGTGTGTGTGTGTGTATATATATATGTATGTGTGTGTGAGCGAGAGTAACTTTTTGAAGTGTGTGGCGGACTGGATTTTTGCGGACGGGCTGCATGAGGGCGTCTCTGACAATGATGCTGATGTCTGAGTATGTGTGAGAGAGAGTGAGTACCTTTTTGAAGTGTGTGGCGGACTGTACTTTGCGGACGGGCTGCATGAGGGCGTCTCTGACGATGATGCTGATGTCTGCCCCGGAGTACCCGTCTGTTTTGCGGGCGAGGAGCCGCAGGTCAGCGTCGGTCAGGCTGTGTGGGGTATTCCCCAGGTGCAGCCGGAACATGGCCGCCCGCGCCGGCTCCTCTGGGAGAGGGATGTAGATACGCTTCTCAAACCTATACATACACACACACACACACACACACACACATAACTCACCGACCCGAATACCACAGGGATACAGAACCACCCCCCCCACACACACACGGAGGAAACGGGACACTGACCTTCTCCGTATAGCAGCGTCCAGAACCCAGGGGATGTTAGTTGCACCCAAAACGAGGATTTTATCGTTATTATTCCCAACACCTGCAACCAAACCCAACACATACCTTCAGCAATACACACCAAACACTACCTGCAGCTGGACCAGTTTCAGTCCAGTTTAATCCAGTATGAATCTACAGTGTGTAGTTTTACAGTAATGGCGTGACGGTGATCCAGGTAGTATTACAGTAATAGTGATTTTAATCCAGTATGAATCTGCAGTGTGTAGTTTTACAGTAATGGCGTGACGGTGATCCGGGTTAATCTCACCCTGCATCTGCACCAGGAACTCTGTTTTGATTCTGCGAGCCGCTTCGCTCTCATTCTCACTCCTCGAGCCGCACAGAGAATCCACTTCATCAATGAAGATTATAGAGGGCTTCCTCAGACGAGCTAGTTCAAACAAATTCCTCACCAACCTAAAAGAGAGAGACAGAGACAGACACAGAGAGAGAGAGACAGAGAATGGTGAAAATGTGAAAACTGGACAAATGGATTGTGGACACGAACACAAATGTCTAAGTGTGTGTGCGTGAGAGAGAGTGAGTGAGTGTGTATATATATATGTATGTGTGTATATGCATGTTTGTGTGAGTGTGTAAGCGTGTGTTCCTCACTTCTCGCTCTCTCCGAGCCACTTGGACATGAGGTCTGAGGAGGACACGGAGAAGAAGGTGGAGTTGTTTGCCTCGGTGGCGACGGCTTTGGCCAGGTAGGACTTTCCGGTTCCTGGGGGTCCGAACAGCAGAATCCCTCTCCAGGGGGTCCGCTTCCCTAAAACAGGGCACAGCGCCACCACCGTGTTACTGACCAAATCACAGTGCTTCGGACAGGGTGACCAAAAGCCTGTCACACATTTACATTTACAGCACACACACACCTGTGAAGAGGTGAGGGAATTTGATGGGCAGAATCACAGCTTCCTTCAGAGCCTCTTTAGCGCCCTCTAGCCCAGCAACATCATTCCAGCTGACGTTGGGCTTCTCCATGACAATAGCTCCTGTAAAACACACACACACACACTTGCGTCAGAGGTGTTGTTAAAGGACCAACGTTCTTCTGTGGGTGTTTTAGCTGGAGGCTCCTGGTAAACAGTTCTGGGTATTTTGTTCTGATTTTCCTAATCAGCTCTAATGAGGAGACGAGTCCTCCACATAGTCACATTTTTTACTTTCTGGATTTCCAGCGCTGCTGAAACCGCTACACCAGCCCCTCACCGAGCAGCTCCAGTTCCTTCGGGACTCATCGTCCACACCAGCGTTCATCTGCGTGACCTGCTCTCAGATACACTGCAGAACACACTCACCCATCAGATGTTCCTGCAGCTTCTTCTTCTCTGGGTTTTCCCCCTCACTGTCACTGTCGCTCCTACATATCACACACGCACACACACACACACAAACAGATTATATATATATATATATGTATATGAAGACCAGCATGAAGGACAGAAGAAGTGTGCAAGATGGAGAGACCAGAACATGCACAATTCTGAAAATCCAATTCAGTGTCGTTCTTCGCGGCTCTTCTGAGAATCCAACAGAGGAACACATTGTCCAAACACTGTGCGAAGGCCTTGATCCCCCTCGTTTCTCCATATCTCTCTTCCAGAGATCCAGACTCTCCTGTATGTTAGTGTGTCCTTGAGGAACAGTTCTCCAGGCTTCCTGAAGGACTTTCAGAGCCTGTCATTTCCAGTCCAGTCCCTGAACCTGACCAGTTTCAGAGGAATGTTTCTGTTGGTTAAGACACACAGTGACCTACGTATATAGTTGTGTTCAGAATAATAGCAGCGCGTTTTAAAAAAAAGTGAATAAAGCTCAAAATCCTTATAATGCTTTTATAACTTTTTATTATAAGTCCATTGGGAACATAATACATTCTATTCCAAACCAAAGCATGAAGCTAATCAAAGTAGTCTTTTTCCTGTACAGAAAGTGAGGAAAAGTGACTTTAAGACTGTTCAAATTCTTCTTTACAAACTCACATTCCCCATATAAACTGAAAAATGTTTTAAAATTTAGCTTTTTTTTTTAATCACTGAATATATGTAGTTTTATGTTTTTTATATATATATATATATATATAAATAAAATGTATAATATTTAGTTGTGTGACTACTGTTTCTGAGAACTGCTGTGCATCTGTACTTTGTGGAGTCAACACACACACAGCAGTCACACACAACACGAACACACACACACACACACACACACACACACACACACACACACACACACACACACACACACACACACACAC
>JBBPDE010000031.1:18728728-18740836 GCA_037974605.1 Nannopetersius ansorgii | reverse complement strand
CACACACACACACACACACACACACACACACACACACACACACACACACACACACACACACACACACACACGTACTTGAATACAAGTACACAAGCCCACTCATTCATTACACACACATGCACACACACACATCTATAAAACTACATATGTGCACACACACACACACACACACACACACACATACGCACAAACACACACACACACACACACACACACACACACACACACACACACAAACATACACACACACTGTTCCAACAAATGGCAGCCCGGCGTCCTCCAGTGCGCCTCCTTCCACCCTTCATCCTTTGTTTGGTCCTGAGAGGTTTCCACGGAAACCAGCATCACATTTCATAGTTTGTGGAGAAGTAAAATATTTGCTGTAAAGCATCTGGAGTGTCTGGAGTGTTGCGGAGTGTGTGGAGTGTGTACATGTGGCAGCGTTCGGGGCCACAAAACAATAACAGAAGACAAACATCTCTCAGGCCGGGACCCCCGAGACCCCCGGAGTCGGGAAAAGAGCCTTTATTGCAGTTTGAGTCCTGAGATCTGAAACAGTGAAGGAGCCGCTCAGGTTCTAGGAAGGATAAAGAAAAACAGGCCGTCAATTTGAGATTTGATGCATGGCAGCAGCTTGAGAGGCCGGCGCTGTAAAGAAATGAGGTTTCCAGGCAACAGCGTCTTGTCAGCTGATCGGGGGGACCAATCAGGAGGAGACATGTCTTCACTCCGGCCAATGGGGGTCCGGATGTTTGCGTCCGGCGCGCTGGTATGGGTGGTATATATTTACGCTCGGAGCTCCTCCCGGAGCAAGAGCCTCCTTGAGTTTCACTCAGCATCTTATTCATCTGCCTTTTCTGCCATTAGAGTGTCTTTTTATCTGCTGTTGTAAACAAAGGCTTTTTTAATGGTGTGTGAAGGTAAAGGTTGAATAAATCCAAACCAAAAATCCAAACCAAATAAAGAACACTGAGCCTGGAGAGCTTTCATAAAAAAGCCTGGAGAGCTTTCATCCACCGAAACGACACACTTTCATTTCTATTCGGCCCTGTGCTGCCATCAGGGTCACTGATCACAGAGTCTTTCACAAAACGAGCGATAATTTGTTGTAATTTGGGAAAATTGGCCCCAAGAAACACAGCAAGGACAAAATCAAGTCACTATATGGACGAAAATACATATTTGGTCGGATTTTAAAAACATCTCATTGTTGGACTGTACAGGTAGGGTTTGCTGAATAAATAAACAAATAAATAAATAAATACATACATAAAAAAATAATAACAGTAATTACAGTCATTTCTATTGCCTGCTCTCTCTCAGTCTCTCTCTCTCTGTCTCTGTCTGTCTTTCTCTCTCTCTCTGTCTGTCTGTATCTCTCTGTCTCCTTCTCTATCTGTCTGTCTCTCCCTGTCTCTCTCTATCTGTTTCTCTCTCTCTCTCTCTCTCTCTCTCTCTCTCTCTCTCTCTATGTCTGTATCTCTGTCTGTCTCTCCCTGTCTCTCTCTATCTATTTCTCTGTCTGTCTCTCTCTCTGTCTCTCTCTCTCTGTCTCTCTCTCTCAGTCTCTCTCTCTCTGTCTCTTTCTCTCTGTCTGTCTTTCTCTCTATCTGTCTCTCTGTCTGTATTTCTGTCTCTCTCTCTCTCTCTCTCTGTGTCTCTCCCTGTTGATCAGTAACACACCTGGCGCTCTGGGGGGCAGTAAGAGGGGGTAAGCTGACAGTGGGCGGGGCCTCAGCGGTGGAATATGTAATCAGTGAAATCTGAAAAGTGTTGGAGAGGAGGAGCGCCGGTCCGGGGGTGGGAAGCGTTTCATTATGCTGTCACGTCCCGCCTGTGCTGAGAAGTTAAAAGCCTCTTTGTAAATGTCAGCGCTGGCCCTCCCTACCGCACGGACGCGGCACAAAACGCTAATGCAGGACATGTTCTGCGCAAAAAGCAACCTTTTAAATCACATCTCTCTTTTCTCCTGTCTCACTAACACCTGGAGTCGTTTCATCTGTGGCCAGGAGTGAAGCAGCATCACAGCTCATTAAGCCTAAAGTCACAGCTTTTATTCAATTATTTGTTATTTGTTTATTTATGTATCTTTTTCTATTGGTCAAAAGTAAAGCAGCATCACATTTCATTAAGCCTGAAGTCACAGCTTTTAAAACAATGTCATTTATTCTTTCTTTCTTTCTTTCTTTCTTTCTTTCTTTCTTTCTTTGCCCATCTTCAAGGAGTCTGGGGATTGCCATCAGGTCCTCATGTCACTGTAAACAACCACAACCTTCAGACTGAGTTTGAAAAATACTGCTCAGATATCCATCCATCCATCCATCCATCCATCCATTTATCTATAGGTCTGTCTGTCAATCAATCAATCAATCTATCAATCAATCAATCAATCAATCAACCGATCAATCAATCAGTTGGCAGTTGGGTGGCCTAGTGGTTAGGGCATCCGCCCTGTGACCAGAAAGTCCGGGTTCGATCCCCAAGACCACTAGGCACCACTGAGGTACCCTGTGCAAGGTACCGTCCCCACGCACTGCTCCCCGGGCACCGTGTTCCTGGCTGCCCCCTGCTTCACTTGGGGAATGGGTTAAATGCAGAGGTTGAATTTCGTGCTGTGGTGTGGTCACGTATGACAAATGGTCACTTTCACATCAATTAAACCTGATGTCACACCTCTTATCTATTTAGATATATGTTTATTTACTTCTCTGTCTTTGAGGGTCTGAGGATCATCATCAGCTCCACATGTCACTGTAAAGATCGGCCTGAAGGACTCTTCACCCTCATCGAAATGGGCTTCGGGGGTCTCTTTTGTGGGGCGAGGTTTGGGAACGACGGGAGTGGGGGGGTTGGGGGGGTTGCTCCTGAGAGCAAGTTGTGTGAGAGTTAGTAAATGGAGCTGAAGTAGCTGCAGCTCCTGGATGAATGAAGGAGTGAGCGGTTCCAGCGGTTCGGAGAAAGAAGCTGAATGTTTTAGCAGCGGCCGCTAAAAGCCTGAGCGGATCAGGAGAGCAGCGCCGGGAGGAAATGAGCCCGAAATAATACAGAAAAAGAAACAAGGGGGTGGGGCGATGGGGGTTGGGGGGGGGGTGCAGCAAACGGAAGAGCCCGAAAGAGAAAAAAACTAAAGAGGCCTTGAGAAAAAAAACAAATAAAAAATAATGGGAAAAACAGTGATCCAAAACACAAGACAAACAGAAAAGAGAAAAAGTGAAGCGGTGTGGTGAAGAAATGGACCCAAAACGACACAAAAATGTCCAAAACAAAAAGAAAGAACTGAAAATGTGAAAAAAGAAGAAGCCATGACAGTCTAAACGGTTCCCCTTAAAAAACAAGATGAGAAAAACTGTCAAAATAAAACGTGCAAAACAAAAATTAGAATACAGAAAAGGCCAAAAAAATTGCTCTATTGGTGCTGTGAAGAAAAACAAAAAACAAAACAAAAAAGAACAATAAAGTAAAAGATGCAAAAATGTCCCAAAATACAAAGAAAAACAGAAAAGATAAAAAAAAACAAAGAAACCACAAGACCTCGAATGGTGCTGGGAAGAAATGTACCCAAAAATGCAAAAAAGTGATCAAAACAAAAGAGACAAGGGTTTAAACAAAAAGAAAAAAAAAGTGAGAAGTGAAAAAAAAGCAGCGAGAGCTTGAGCGGTGCTAGGTAGAAAAGGGTTCAAAAGAAAACATAAAAAAAGACAAAAAACAAAAGAAACAGAAGAAAAAAAGATGAGAAAAACAGCAAAAATTGTCCAAAACAAAAAGACAAAAGAGCAAATGTCTACCTTTCAAAAACAGCAAAATGGGGCCTAAAATTAAATAAAACTGTGAAAAAGAAGAAGGTGAAGCGCGTGAAACAAAGAGGAGCAGAAGGGAAGTCTGTGATTTGGGTCTGAAGCTCACACTGCAATCTTATAGATATTTTGCGGCCCTGGGCGAGCCTCCTTGGTTCGGTGTGCAGAGAGAGAGCACTCAGAATCCAGCCGTATTACATTAACCGGGCCCTGATGTGGCTTTTTTTCCCCTTTCTCTCTTTTTTCCCTCTGTTTTTCCCTTCGTAATGCCGTTCATGCTCACAGCCTGCCATTACTGAAAATTACAACTTATATAATCTACCAACCTGGTCTCTACATACTTGGGTCAGGATAATTGGGTACAGAGCCATTATCATACTCCGAAGGACAAGTAGCCTCTACAGGCTTCCTTCCGCGCGCCGTACTTTCTTTATTTTTTTTCCTTCCCCCCCTCTACTCTTTCATTATTTCTTCTTTTTCAATTTTCAAGCACTCAAAGTCCATATCGGAGGAAAAAAGGGAAACTAAATGAATTTTGGCAAATGAGACTTTAGCTGATGTCTCGCTTTTGATGAGGTTCATTAGGATTACTGTGGACGGAATGAGCTTTTCCTTTTACTCTCAGAGCTTCTCACAGTCGCAGGGAACCTCAGACACCTGCAGGACTGAAGACAGGTGGACAACATTGACCACCACTGACCATCAACACAAATCAACACTGACCAGCACTGACTAACACTGATCATCACTGACCAGCACTGACCAACACAAACCAACACTGACCAACACTGACCAGCACTGACCAACACAAACCAACACTGAGCAGCACTGACCAACACAAACCAACACTGAGCAGCATTGGCCAACACTGACCAGCACTGACCAACACTGATCAACACTGACCAGCACTGACCAACACAAACCAACACTGACCAACACTGACCAACACAAACCAGCACTGACCAGCACTGACCAACACTGACCATCACTGACCAGCACTGACCAACACTGACCATCACTGACCAGCACTGACCAACACTGACAAGCACTGACCAACACTGAACCATTACTGACCAACAAAAATCAACACTGACCATCCCTGACTAACACTGACCATCAGTGACCAACACAAATCAACACTGACCATCACTGATCAACACTGACCATCACTGAGCAGCACTGACCAACACTGAACATCACTGACCAAAACAAATCAACACTGACTATCACTGACTAACACTGACCATCACTGAGCAGCACTGACTATCACTGGCTATCACTGACCAGCACTGACCAACACTGACCATCACTCATGATTTGTGTTTATATGACTATTCTCTCTTCATCCCTTAGAAGTTTAGAAGTATAAGGGCCCTCGTTAAAGGGCCCATGCCCTGAATTTTCCATTTTTAATTTTTGTTTTATTTTTCCTCTGTGTGGTTTAATGAGAGAAAAACAGTCATGGTTTGATTTTAAATGTCATTTTTAATCTCTCTTCATACCTCATACATGTCAGTCATGAAATCATGGATTTTTTATACAGAATGCTGATTATAGACAGCAGTCTATGTGTGGGTGGAGCTTCTGAGGCTTCCAGTACCTTCCATATGGCTTCAGCACGAATGGGCGGAACCAAATTGTAGACCAAACAGGCAATATATGTGAATCCACTGGATTCTGTGACATCACAAAAACAGTGGCGGTCTGGTTTTGCAGCTTAGATTTGTTTAAAACTTTAACAGCGTTTATGTAACTACATTAACCTCACCCTTTCACCTTTTCACCTTTTTGTCGATTTTAAAGAGGGAAATGTGTTTTTCCATGATAAGGGTCCTTTAATAACAACCGATTCTGTTAAAACCTGCCTGAAAGTCTCTTATTTTATTGAAAAGCTCATGAGAGCAGCCCCAGTAATGCTTGGAGAAAAAGAAATAAAAAAATGACCTTTTTCATAATCATTATGGAAATCTGCTTGTCGGAAGATGTCAATTGACATTTTGAAATGGTGTGTTAATTTCATAATTTTTGTCGGAGATTAATGTGCTTCCTGTTGAGCCGGGGCCGTAAAAAGGTCTATTTACTGAGTCCAAATGTCCGCTGGTCTGAGTGGAGGGAGGAGGGGGAGGGGGGTTTAAACATCCATCAATTTGTTCTTTGAATGGGAGAAAGGCTGGAGAGGGGGACGAAGCCTGCGTCTTCCTCTCCCTCACCTTTTCAGTGCTGCCTGTTAATGGGGGAGGAATTTAAATGGACATTTGGCTCCTCTGGACTCTAATGTTGTGTTTTAATGCACAAACTAAACTGACCGGAGCTTCCAAAGCATTCGTCAGGCACAGCAACAGGCTCAACTCTTCTGGGAAGACCATGCAGGGAACACTGCTGTGAGGATTTGATTGCGTCAGCCTTGAGAGCATCAGGTACAGATGCTGGATCATCAGTTCAGTTCTCCAGATCATCCCAGAGGTTCTGGATGAAGAAAACAAGAGATAAATCACTGATAAATCAGTGTTTTGATATCAATTATGCTGAATCTGATTTTCTTCTGATACACTAAAATGATTGAGATTCAAATCTTACACATTGAGATTCAAATCAGATTAAATTAAGATACTGTGAGATTAAAAAGAGACACAATAAGTATGAAAATCAGACGTACTGAGACTGAAACCAGACACAGTGGGATTCAGAGACCTCTTGTTATTGCTTATTCATTTCTTCTTCCCTATTTTTCCTTAAAAAACCTTCACACTCTTAACTCCATGCCCTCCTTACTTTTGCTTTAACCTCTGACTTTTCTTCAACATGATCAGTTGAGATGTGGATCTTATCTGGCAGTAACTTGGTTAAAAGCAGGTGCTGATCTTAGTTTAGCTCTACAGGTATGATAAAACAGACGTAGACAACTTAAGCAATTACGTATTAAATAAAATTAAAGACAAAAACAGTGAGATTTAAGCTAAAATCAAATTAGAAATAGACACAGGGGGGTTAAAATCAGTTACTGTGAGATTAAAAGCAGACAAAATAGGATTAAAAACAATGAGGCTACATTTAGACACTATAAAATTAAAAGCAGACATAGTGAGTTCAAAACAGACATATAAAATCAGATGCAGTGATATTTAAAGCGGGTAATATTAGATTAAAGCAGATACACTGAGATTAAAGTTACAGTTTTATATTCTAGTATCTGAGTTTAATCTCTGAATTTCTGATTAATTCACAAAAATGATTCCAAACCTACTGAATTTCATTGTCTTATTTTATTGTGTAATTTTATAGTATATATTTAACTGATATATAATTTTGTACAATTCTATTTAAGGTCATTTTAATGCAATTGTATTGTGTCTAGTTTTAGAGATTTTAACTGTGTCTGATTCTGATCTCTCTCTGTTTAAGTTAATGTTGTTTTTATTGTGTCTAGTTTTAATTTTAACAGATTTGAACTGTAATTCTACTCTCATTCTGTTTAATTTACCTTTGTTTTGTTGTGTCTTGTTTGATATGAATGAATTTTAAGGTGAATAAATGAATTTATTATAATATAAAGGAAAGTGAGATTAGAATCCATCATAGTTGAAATCTATTGAAATTAAAACTAGTCGCAATAAAATTAACATTCAATTAAACAGATTGAGATCAGACACAGATACAGTTAATCGCTGTGTCTGATTCTGATCTCACACTATTGAAAATAATGGTCATTTTTTATTAGTTTTAATTTCAAGTTTTTAAGTTTAACAGTTACTGGTTCTTATCTCATTTTATTGAATTTAATTCTAAATTATTTTAATATATTTGATCTGTGTCTGATTATGATTTCAATCTGTTTAATTTGATGGTAATTTTATTTGTTTAAGTTTGAATTGATTTTATTTTGGTTTTAATCTGTTTTGTTCCTGTGTGTTTGCCCGTTCCGCCGCTCCTGCAGGGGGCGCTCAGTTTCCCCGCCGGGTTTTTCTTCTACTCCCGCTGGTCTGGTAGTTTGCCGGTAAGATAACTGAGCTAACGAGCAAAAAACAAAATCATTTTTTTAAAAAAAACTATATAATCCTTCTTTTATAGCCTCACACCACTCATTAAAACCTCCAAACACTCGGACTCGGGCTCTGTTTCGTTGTGCTTCTGTGAATCAACGTCCTGTGAGCTCGAACTGAGGAATATAAACAAACAGGTCAGTTAAACGTTTAACTCTCATCTTCACAGAATATTTCACCCACACTGAGAATGAAGAAACTCAAAAACGGTATAAAGCATCTGCTGTCCACATTTTTGCTCATAATTCCGGATTGTGAAGCTGAAAGAGAGGATCTGTTGATGTTTCTGAGTTTAATGTAAAACAGCAAAACTCCTGATCTTCTCTAATAAACTGTTTTTCTCATCTTCGGTGGGACTGAGGTTCCTATAGCAGGACTTCCAGCCCGGATAACTGCCTGGGTTCCTTCTAGTGAAGTCTAGGAACCAGGTTCCTCCGAATCAGGAGCAGTAGGTTGATGGATAGAAGGTTAGATAAATGAGTGGGTGAATAGATAGCTGGACATGAAGTTGGGTGGATTGATGGAAAGATTCATAAATACATGGACGGACAGATTGATTGCTTGGTGGGTAGCTGAAAGACTAGATGAATACACTGATGGGTGTGTTTTTGTGAGGATGGATGGAAAGATTGTTGGAGAAATCTGGAAGAATAGAGAAATGTAAGTATAGGGAGATGGATGGGTGATAGAAAGATGGATATATGGAAGTCTGGTTTATTGAATGGATTGGTAGATGGATGGATAGATCGATACATTGATGGGACACATATATATGTGTGTATACTGCTTGTTGAGGCACAGTACACATTTATATGTAAAAACCGATTTGGCTTTATAATGTCAAAAGTGTTCCTCAAAGTTAAAAATAATAAAGGTGTGAAACATGTGAGTTATTTAGTTTTTAAAACAGTTCTGGAGTTTCTGTATCTGTTTTCTCAGTTTTGACTGTGATGTAGCACTCATGGCGTCCTGCAGTGCTCTGACAGCGGAGGATGGCTTCCCGACGCTGAGGCCGCGCCGCATCCAGAACCAGAACGTGGTCCATCGTCTGGAGCGCAGGCGCATCTGTTCAGGCCGCCCCGGGGCGCACTGGTACCGCGTACGCTGCTTCCACCAGAACCTCTTCCCCAACTTCACCGTGGTGAACGTGGAGAAGCCTCCATGCTTTCTGCGCAAGTTTTCTCCTGATGGACGCTGCTTCATCGCTTTCTCCTCAGACCAGACATCCCTGGAGATCTACGAGTACCAGGGCTGCCAGGTATCGGCTGGAGGGTTTATTGTAATTCAAATTAATTATGGCTTATAGTTTTTCTTATACTCACCATAGTGTAGGTTCTGTAAGCACAAAGCGTGATCAGCCACTTTTTTAAAACATGTTTGTTCTTATGAATGCATACAAATAGAATTGTGTACATTTTGAAGTTTAAATCCACTCAGGGGTTACTGTAGTGGAAAATGTGATATTTACATTTATGGCAATATTTAATATGACATTTAATGTAATATTTTGGTGACTGTCGTCCTCCAGGCTGCTGAAGACCTGCTCCAGGGTCAGGAGGGCGAGACCTTGGCGAACGGGAACGACCAGCGCTCCCTGAACATCCGCGGTCGGCTCTTCGAGCGCTTCTTCTCTCTGCTCCATGTGACCAACGTGGCCTCCAACGGGGAGCACCTGAACCGCGAATGCAGCCTGTTCACGGACGACTGCCGCTATGTGATCGTCGGCTCGGCGGCGTACCTGCCTGAGGAACCGCATCCGCACTTCTTCGAGGTTTACCGCAACAACGAGTCTGTGACTCCCAACCCGCGCTCCCCTCTGGAGGATTACTCTCTCCACATCATAGACCTTCACACCGGCCGGCTCTGCGACACCCGCAACTTCAAGTGCGACAAGATCATCCTGTCCCACAACCAGGGGCTCTACCTGTACCGGAACATCCTGGCCGTGCTCTCCGTCCAGCAGCAGACCATCCATGTCTTTCAGGTGAGTAGGAAGGTGCAGCTCTTTAACCCTTAGAATATTTTTCCCATTTTTTTTTGTTCGTTTCTACTATTTAAAGACTTAAACAATGTGTGAATGACAAGTATCTCATATTTTTTCAGCACAACAGTAAAATATTTCATTTTCATAATTTAACTGCCTATTTTGAGCTACAAATCTGAAAATCTATTTCTCTCTTTTTTTTAAAAATAAGATATATTACAACTATTTACAAGGTATACAATACAGTAACTCAATCCATGCTGCTTAAAAACAGTCAAATGTGCAGCTTGCGCCCTACCCCACCTTCACACACACCTCTCCCTAACATACACACATATATGCACGTCATGCTCACACTAAATTGGGCTTATGACACCATGGTTTTTAAACATTTTTTTTTTCTTTTTCAGAAATAAAAATATATTTATATTTAGTAGTCCTTGATCATTAATGGGTGTCCATGCAATCACTGTCCTGTGGAAATGCAGTCTAGTGACAGTCCAGTCTTCATCAGTGATCTTCATCACTGTCACTCAACTGACTCCTCCTCCCTCCTGCAGGTGACTCCGGAGGGAACCTTCCTGGACGTCCGAACCATCGGGCGTTTCTGCTATGAGGATGACCTTCTGACCCTTTCGGCGGTCTACTCGGAGGCTCAGGCGGAGGGTCAGCCGGGTTTCTCCCGACTCTACAAGGAGAAGAGCATCAACTCCCTGAAGCACCGGCTGCTGGTGTACCTGTGGCGCCGGGCGGAGCAGGACGGCAGCGCCACGGCCAAGCGCCGCTTCTTCCAGTTCTTTGATCAGCTGCGGCAGCTGAGAATGTGGAAAATGCAGCTGCTGGACGAGCATCATCTCTTCATCAAATACACCAGCGAGGACGTGGTCACCCTCAGGGTCACC
The DNA here is from genome assembly GCA_037974605.1 of Nannopetersius ansorgii. NCBI lineage: Eukaryota > Metazoa > Chordata > Actinopteri > Characiformes > Alestidae > Nannopetersius > Nannopetersius ansorgii. The sequence continues at coordinate 18,730,116 of JBBPDE010000031.1, read as the reverse complement.
GACCCCTCCCAGGTAGAGTCCAGCCAAGTTTAGCTCCTTTTATGACTGTACTAACATTATAAAATTCATCATTAAATTTAATACAAATCTGAACGTTTTTAAAAAACAAATGAGAATAAAATAAGTTCAAGTACCAATAAGTATAAATGTACTTATTTTTTACTTTGTGTTATATTTAAAAACACAAAGTTTCTAAAACACAAATAAGAAAACACAAGTCCAGAATTAAAAGTAAAACAGCTTTTACAAAGAGCAACACAAGTTAAAAAAATATGTCAGTTAAATTAGTTAAGTGTAACAGGAACAGAAAAAATGCTTTGCATACAAAAAAATCTAAATATATAGAAAAGAAGATTAGAAGAATGGAACTGCTGATGTGATGATTTTTGATAATCATTAATACAGTATTAATCTCTGTATTAGGATGAAATCTACAGTACAGTGCTTAAATTATATTTAAGACATGTTTAACTGAGCAGTATGTTTTTAAAAGCTAATATTAGAATATATACAAATAATATTAATACAGTAAATAGTGATTTTATGTTTGTTATTTTCCTCATAGAAGCTCAGTATGACATGGTAGTTCTCGTTTAAAACCTCAAATTCCTGCTTCAGCTTGATCCATCCTTCATTAAATTAAATTAGGAGCTGCTGATGGAATAATGGATGGCGAAACCGAGGAGGAACCTGGAACCGAACCTGTGTTTTCCTCACAAGCTCACACTGTGAATGTAGTAGTACTGTTACACACAGAACTAATCCTGTTATTATTGTCTGATATCCTGTTTGTTTGCATTCATTCTAATGTTACTTGTGTATTTGCCGTCAGAAAATCTCTTATTTAGATAAATGGCTTTGAACAGTTTAAACACAGGAGCCTGAGGCTTTTGCACGGTACTGTATGTGATGCTTGAAGGTCATTCCCCCTCAAATCAGATAATAAACATCTCAGAATTTGTTTACACATGGTCAGTATCATAATTATGTCCCACAGCTGAGACCAATAAAGTCATTCTTCTTCAGTGTTTTCAGTTTTTGCAGCCCTTTGAAGTTCTAAATACCCAAAAAGTCAAGGTTTTGCAGAAATATCTTGACGAGGGCTTCTCTTGCCTTACCACACTAGGAGGGAAGGCGAACATGTTTTCTGTATTTGCAAACCATGAAAAGCCCTTTTATTGCTATAAAGCCCTGGATTTAGGGCTGGGCGATTTGGCCTAAAATCCAAATCTCGATTTATTGAACATTTTAACTCGATTACGATTAATGAACGATTATTTTTATTTTTTTTTATTTTTATGCCCTCATAGCTCACTGACAAGTTGCTCAGTTGTCTCAGTGTTTAAGCTCTCCATGCTCGACATGTCGGTGGAATAACGTAACATAAC
>JBBPDE010000031.1:18664743-18682330 GCA_037974605.1 Nannopetersius ansorgii | reverse complement strand
TATATATGTGTGTGTGTCTGTGTGTGTGTGTATAAATATTTATTGCACTTATTCGTTTAGATTTATTTATAAAACCAACAAATACTGAAATGAAACACCTTGTTTTGCTACTTTCAAACACAGAAAGTTCCAGTGCAAGTTTTATGGTCATAAGTAATGATCATGATGTATATTTTAACACTCAGCTTCATATTAAATAATTGCTATACGGGTTACATAGAGTGGGCATGCACTGCTGTTGTATTTCTGCTACTGTTGACACTGACCTCCACTAATTGAGTGGTCAACATGTTGCCCACCGGTGTGGTATTAGTTGACTATTCAAGATCAGTGCCTGGACAGCAGTGTGTATCCAGGAGGGGTTCCACATTCCAGGTCAGCGAGCTAAGTATTTTTTCGGCCAGCTGAGGTGATATAATGTTCAGGAACACATTCAACTACTCAGAGACATTATTACAGTATTTGAAGGATGGGGTCAAAATTAGATTATAGATTAGGATACTTGAAGCTAAAGGTGCTGCAAAATCGTCTCGTGCCTAAACGCAATTTAATGGTCAGAAAATATGGTGAAATAATCTTCCGATACTCCTTCACAAACTTTAGAGTGAGAAATTTGATAAAATGGCTAGATATACGATGATTTTGCTCATTTGCCATGTGCATGTCAGAAATGTTCACAAGTCAAGTCAAGTCTCAAGTCTTTGTGTGGAAATTTTTACAAAACAAGCATTACAAACGTTAATGTTACTTAGCAGGGGGTGGGGCTGCGTGCTGTGATATGCATCATTTAAGGATTTGCCTTAAATGAACTTAAATATAAATGTTAACTATGAAAATTATATCTCACACTCTAAATGTGAAACTCCACAATTAGATAGGGCTCAGTGACGCCTTTCCAACGACCCCTCGAAAACCGTTCTCAGCTGAAAACCCTTCTTCTCGGACAAAAGTAATGGGACACCGGGGCGAGGTGAACGGTTTTCGCGTCGTTGGAAAGAGTGCGAGATAAAAATAAATAATTTTATGAAATGAACAAGGTTTACAAGTTAATACTCATGAGTCACAGCACAGTTTGAGTCAAGTCTCGAGTCACTGAGGGAAGTCTAAAGTTAAGTCAAAAGTCTTTGTTTGTGCAACTTAAGTGCGACACTGATGCATGTGATGTACGTGCCCAAACTATTCCTTTGAGTATGATTTCAAATGTTGCCACATTTATTTGAAGGTAAGATGAAGGCTGTTCACAAATATTGATTTTTGACAGATTTCACTGGCAATTTCAGATCTGTGAAACAGCTTCGTTACCAATTTGGGCTCCACAGGTCTCCATCTTCAAGTGCAGGTTCCACAGACTGCATTGTTGCCATACTGCATTGTTTAATGCTTGGCCTGTTTGAAATCATTAAGAAGTGCATTAGAAAGACCATCTGTTAACATCTGTGTTTGTTGGGTGTGTTCAGGTAGACAATGGCAGTTCTGCAGAGCGTCTGCAATAACTCTCTCTGGGGAGCAGATCATGCTTTTATGTAAAGGAGATGGAAGCATTGCTGACTCTGAAGGCATTACAAAAGAAAGAAAATGCATTCTGTGGCCTCTGTTTATGTAAATGTTGTGACTTCAGCCGATAAAGAGGCCGCGGTGCTGTATAAAAGCAGCCTTCCATGGTTTTGTGTTGGTTTCTTGCCTCTCCTGAGGTTGAAGCGTGGAGGTGTTTTACAGCTGGCCTTGTTCGCCCAACCGGCTCCCTGCACGCTGCCTGCTCTCGGTATGCAGATCTGCAACACTTGCATATTTATGAAGCAGGTAGATTTCTCCTTTTGTGACTCAGCCTAAAAGGCTGATGGTGAAAAGGGATGGATTCTTCACCATAAAATCTTCTCGCCGGCCTCAGCGAGCTTTTCAGAGACATGTGCTCTGAACGGTGAGTGCTTGCTTTAGCAAACGGCTAAACTTCTTAAGCTTTTACTTGGAATCCACTTCATGGAGTCTATAGACCCTGATTCTGTTGCAAGTCCTTTTCAGCGGCATCCCAGGAAAGAGTTGCTGCCTGAATAGAACAGACTGTTTTTCTCTGAAGCCCCTATTCACATGGGATTCGTTTAACATGGGAAGGTGCTGTAGCGCCTTCGTTCTCTGAGTACCTCTCTGATTTCATTCCCGACTGAATTTGTTAACTTTATATGGTCTACATATTCCTGCGTCTCTAAAGATGACAGCGGTTCCTACCGCAGGAATAAATAACCCTGGGTTCAACTGACATCCCTTTTATTAAAGAGTGACAGAAAAAAAATCTACAAAACTCAATCATTAAGAAACTTGTTCAAAGTGGGTTTGGTGTGAAACGCTCCATTCTAGCAAGTCAGAATTCTAACTCTTCACAGTGTAGGTGAATGGAACCAGACGTCTGCCTCTAAAAGCTCCCTAACCGAAAGTTATTCCATGTAATGGTTCTGGTCGCGCTTCTTGAAAGTTCTCAGAAGCTTCTTCTGCTGAAACTAAACCCATTCATGGTGGAGGGATACATGTTGTTAGGCAAAATAATCCCCAAACATGACTTAGTTCATATTCCCTATTTTACCATTATCACAATTCATTTAAAACTCATGGATCTTCACTGGGGGCCATTTGAGACATCTGGCTCCATTCACCTTCACTCAGGCCGAGCTATGTCTCTTGTTCATCTGACCTTTCTTCAAATTCTGGGAAGCGCCGGAACACCAGTACGCTAAATAAGTAGCTAAGTTGTCAAAAAAAAAACAAAAAAAAAACATTTATTCCGTTTACCCCACCTACCACTTGTAGCCATGCATTTGAGTGGTTTGCATGGCGGTGAAGACCATTTATGCCTTTACTGAAGAACCCTTGAACAATTACTTTTCTTAAGGGTGAAAAATACTCCTTATCTCTTAATCACATTATGGCTGATTTGAAGGAATTCTAATTTCGTATCAAATACAGTCAAGGTCAAAATCGATGGTGTGCGACAACTTGACTTCAGGACTGGACCGTGCCTCCTGTCTCAATAACACTTTTTATCAGCACTAACTTGAGAAACTGATCTTGTCGCATGGAATCCGAGCCCGAACGAAAAACCTACTTGATGTATTCCGGTTTGCATTGATGTAAATGTTGGGTAAGTGCTGGTCTGTTTTTTTTTTGTTGTGCTAGTCTGGTCTAAATCCCCAGAGGACGCAGTTGTCATTGTTCAGGGGGTGGAATCAGAAATGAGCACAAAAGTATTACTGAATATTCAGTGCCACACTCAAACATGGCATCCATCAAAAATGTCAAGCAGGATTTCAACTTAAGGTAAGTGTGAAGCATGCGTGGGCCCAGAAAATGCCATGCAAATTAAAACGTGACGGCTCATGCCTTCGCCTTCTCCATGTATGCATTGCGAACATATGCTGTGTCTATGGGTGCAGAACGAAAGCTGGGCTTACCAAAGTAACGCGTTCTCTTTACTGGCGAAGGAAGAGTGTTATTAAACTAAGGAGTCACTGTATGTTCTCCTGGGATCTGGAGGAGCTCTTTTGGCTCACTGCAGTGGTGTATGGCGATGAAACAGCTTAAGGTGGAGATGTGTGTCCTTGCACATGACCTAGTTAATTAAGCGGTTGCTTGATAGCTGGCAGAGGAGCTGTGGTGACTTGCCTCTGTACAATTTGCCTTTCTGTCTCTGTGCAGGACAAGGTAACCGCTTCCAGAATCACATTTTACCTGCTGCTTAAATATTCATAGACATTCATAGACGTTACCTCACAGCCGAATGACAGATGATGTGCTTTGCCACAAAACAATAGACGACAATTCATTCTTACCGCTGTGCCGTAGCTTTAAGAGTTCATGAATTTTAATGTATGTCTTGAGAACGGACGGATTAGGTCATGATTATGACCTTCTTAACATGACTGCAGTGAGGCCTCCTGATTGAGGAGGTTGATGGAAAGATCTGATATAAGTGGGCCATCTCATTTTTTCAGGCCATATAGCAGCATAGGTGGGATACAAATCTAATGGACCCTATTGGAGTCTAATGCTTTCGCTCAGATTGTTTCTAGAGAGGTGTTGTATTTTTGCATAGGGCTGATAATGAGCGGAATAAGCCAGGACCGAAATTGGGCGAAACTTCCTGGACTTTTACAAAATGCGATTTGCCCTGAAATTGGGATTTCACAATGTTGCATCATTTCTTAACTTGAGCCGTCAACACACTCGCTATTGTTATTGACACGCTGAAATCGAAATTCAGTTTTGCATATGCAGTCGATGTCTCAACCACTTGTGCAATGTTTGCAATGTTTGGCAATAGACTACAAATGCATGTGTGTATTTTGCCTTCATCTTGTAATAAAGGTTAATGTGGCCACATTGACTATCTTATGGTGGTTCTCCACTGACTGGTACCAGCTCGGTTCGGTTTAACTCTACTTGCTTTTCAATCACTAAAATCTGGTTCCTGGTACCTGGTACCATTCTGGGTACCACCTTGGCCGAGGTTCTAATCATGCTGAACCGATACTAAATGATGTGTACATATTGGAGGCAAATGATTGGTGGTCGCTATGGTTACGCCAGTGTAACCTTATTATTTCCATTAGTGTTAGCCTAATGTTACTTCTTTAAGCCAATTGTCTCCATTTTGTGGCAAACAGCCACAAACCAAGGATAAGAAATAAAACTCATCCGATTTCATACATGCTGGCGATTGTAATGATGTCGGGTTCTTTACCTCAGCTTCGAGCTCTCTGCTCAGACTGTAGCTCTGAAACCAAACTGAGTAGAACTGAACTGAACCGAGCCGAGCTCGTACCAATCAGTGGAGAACCCCTAAACTGAACAGAGCAGAACCGAAATGATCTGAACCGAGCTGGTCCCAGTCAGTGGAGAACTCTCTTTACATCCAAATCTAATGCCCCACTTCCCTTTATGCTCGAAAGTGCTCTATAAAATCCTCTAAAACTCTTAAATTACTTGAGCTGTGCAGTTAAACTAGAGCATATCGGGAGACTTTAGGAAGTATCCAACAATTGTCTTCTCTACACTGATGCCTGAACGCTCTGGAGATACTCCGAAGACCCTGTCTGACTCATTACTGGCCATTTAGCCACTGTGCTCCACAATCGATGACTCCATCAATTAGTCCATTGGTCAATTAATCACTAGGGGAAAGGGCTCAGTGTGCACTTTGAAACCTGTCCAGTCCATCATTCACTCCCTAACTTTGATCCATCTCAGCGTCTCCAGCTATCGATTCGCCAGTGGGCGTTTCTGCTGGGGGGAGGCCAGAAAGGCACTGGGTTTAGCGCTGTATGCTAATTAATCTGCCGTGTTATTGGTAAACCTGTAACGACCAGTAACTTTCTGATCATCTTTTTCTTCCACTGCAAGTTGTGACCCATGGAAACCGAGCTATATGAGTAGAGCGGAGCAGCAGTTTGTGCCCACTGTTCTGTAAAGTGTATTTTTTAAAAAAAGGTTCTTACACGACAGGTGTTCACACAGTGCTAACGTGCTAATGCAGTGGAGAAAAGGCCAAGTTTTATTTAGAACATGAGGTGGCTTGTGAAAATGAGGCATGGTTTAAACAGAGAGAGGCAAAACAATTTCACTCTCTGTCGTCTAGTGCCAAAAAAAGAGTCTTTCACTCTTCACAATGCTGTATAGAACTTCTTTTTAAAGGTTCTTCAACAACCATAATGGAGAAACTTTTCTTCAACTGTATAGAAAATTTTCTCCATTATGGAGAAGAACTAGAGGGCAAGGAAAATTTTAGGCAAAGGAGTTGGGATTGGAGCAATGTTGAGGCCAAAAAGAACCAAAGAAATGTAGGCTTCAGTTGGTTGTTGATATGTCACTGACTGTATAATCGTAGTGTAAGCAGGTTTCAGTCAGTTCTAGATATGACAACCCGGCGTCATTACAATCGTCAGCATTGATGAAATTAGAGGGATTTTATTTCTTAACCTTAATTTGTGGCTGTTTGACACAAAATGGAGACAATTGTCTTACCAGACAAGACTTAAAGAAGCAAAATTAGGCTAACGCTAATGTTATTGCTAATGCTAATGCTAACTTTCAGTCAAAAACACTAGTGTAACCATAGTGACCACCAATCAGTAACCTCCAATATGTGCATGTCATCATTTAGTATCGGTCCACCACGCTTGGAACCTCGGCCAAGGTGGTACCAAGAATGGTACCGGGTACCAGTGACCAGATTTTAGTGATGGAAAAGTAAAAAAAGTGAGTAGAGTTGAACGAACTGAGCCAGAACCAGTCAGTTGAGAACCGCCATAATTGAACGTTGACGTTGTTGAGCCACCATTACTCTATTGTCCGTCAAAATAATGATGGCGGGAGTTTAGGTGATTGAGGTCCATTGAATGTAATTCACAGAAATAATAGCACAGTTGCTTCCACTCATGCATGCAACCACACTGCAATGGATTATGCCGGATTAAATTTGGCACCTGAGGTCTAACCACATGCATCAACTGAACATTGTAGTAAACCATCTGGCTGAATCATTCCTGTATTCTGGTCCCTCAGAAATTCATTCATAGACTGGAGTCCTGGCATGCTCCCTGCAGGAGGGCTGTTAAATGCAATGGTGGGTTTCAGTGGGCTTCAGGTCCTGGAAGACGAGAACTTATTCCTGCATCCATCATGGTCTGATCCAACGCACATGGTTAAGAGATGGAGCTTCTTTTTAAAAAGCCATCTTGGAAGAGATGAGGGGTGGTGAGAGCAACGGTAAGGAAGGCTGTGTGAGTGAAAGCTGTGTTTGTGAAATATTTAGTGGCTGGTTTAATTGTTAAAGAAGCCAGCTCCCTGTTTTGGGTAGGTGGTACTGGGGGGCTCACACAGGTACACTGAAGTGGGCTGATACAAACAAAATACACCTCTTACCATGACACTTTAGGAAAGAGGTGTCTTTTGTTTTGGGGGGAAAGCCTGAAGCAGTTAACCTTTTGGTTTATTTCTGTATTGGTGTATGTGCAAAAAAAAAACAATGGGAAGACTTGTTTTATTTCGTCCTTTCCTTCAGTGCTGACAAACCCCCCAGCTTTCTGTACAAACCCTGTATAGATGTCTATACACTAACTGCACAAAAGTATTGGGATGCTTGTCCATCAAACTAACAGGAACTTTAATGACAGTGTATTCAATCACAATCTCTGTTCCAGTTCATCCCAAAGGTGCTGGCTGGGGTTGAGAACAGGACTCTGTTTGGCCAGTCAAGTTCTTCCACACTGATCTCCTCCAGCATGGAGCTCACTTTGTGCACGGACACAGTCATGCTAGAATAGAAAAGTTTCTTCCGGTCCACAGAGTTGGAAGCATGGTGCTGTCCAGAATGTCTTGGTCTGTTGAAGCATTACGATTGTCCTTCACTGGGAGTAAGGGCCCCCTGAAAAACAGGATTGTCCCAATACTTTTGTCTATACAGTGTCCCCACTTTTTCACAGGGGTTACGTTCCAAGAGCACCCACACATAGTGAAACACCATGTTGTTGTGTTTTGGTAAAAACATGCCTATTTTTATAGTGAAACCCCTAAATATGCCCCCCAAATCTGCTCCCAGAATACTTTGATTTTATTTTAAACTCAGTTTAATGCATGACCCATAACCCTCTCTGAAGGTCTGAAGCATTTCTGGCACTTTCAGGCAATTTGCTACACCTTTACATTTTTAAGTATTGCATCTAACTAAAAACCTCTTTGCCAAAGTGACAAATATTGTTATAATCAGGAAAGCCTCGGCTATTATAATATGTGAGTAAAGTGAAGGAAATGGAAGTAGTTTTTTAAAAAAATATTGTGTAAACATGACATGAAACTATTTTCAGAGGTCTTCAAACAAAGTAAAAAAAACGCACCTACATATGTCTGAGCAAGACTTCTGAAGTTTGAACCTTGCAGACGTGTGTTGGCTTCACAAAGGTACGGAGAGTAATCAGTTTTTAAGCAATTTGTAATAGAATGAGACTAGGTACCTTTCCTCTGCTCTTACATGTGCATATTCATTCATATTCAATAAATGGGAAAATGTAAAGGTAAACTTGTATTCAAATTTAAATCCCCTGCCAAGACTTGCAACTCGTAAGGTTGCGTGACAGAAGTTTACACCCGGATCACATTTAAAGACAGACGCGTCTGAATGACCCCTGATCTACTCAGGCTAAAAATACAAATGAGGGCTTGTTGGAAAGGTCTCCTGGAGATCTACCGAACTGTGGTGTCTTGTTTCCTTTTTACAATTTTTTTGTGTTTAATTAGACCTTGAGTCCCCTTTAGAGGTCGCTTTTCCCATCAATGAGTTTTATGGTTAGTTATGAGTGTGTGAATTCTGGAAACCGATGCGGGCAACAGATGCATGGTCATAATTCCTCAGGGGCGAACGTCAAAGGTGCACCGCTGCCAGCTTGCTTGCTTGCTGGGACGTCGCGTGTGAGGGAGCAAGAGAACGAGTTACCGAGAGACACATAGAGAAGGAAGCGAGAGGATGATTGAGCTGGCAGGGTTGCGATGATGACACTGTGTCAAATCCCAGAAGTTTCAAGCCGTTTGGCGCTAAGTGCTGGAGACGAATAGGCAATAAAGACTCCTCGGGTTCGGGAAGAGTCCTCTGGGAGGCTTCACAACATGGGCACCTTGGCTTGACTAGGCTGTCGCACGCCTCCTGCCCGCAGCCGCGAGTCTGTATTCCCTGCAGGAGGACGGACAGAGAATGTCAAGGGTGTGTTGCACAATGGCAAAACGACAAGGGCAGGATTTTACATCAGTGTCGCACAAGAGCGCGAGGGACCTCGGCAGCCTTATCCTTCATTAAACGCTCCCTCATTAGGTGGGGTGTAATTGCATTGTGGGTAGTTTAAGTAAGTCATAAATCTAGGAGAAGCAATCCACAAAATAGGCACGGCTCTGTACAGGCCAATACTCTCCAGACCACAGGGAGCACTTCCACTGTTCCGGCAGAGGCAGGGACTCTGTCATGTTGTGGAGCTTGTTGTTGTTTTTCCCTCCTATTTTCTCTCTGAGAGACGGCAGCACCATTTCTTCTAATGGCCTGTCTTGTTGCTGTCTTGGTTTTTTTTTTTTTTTATCTTCCCTGTGAGTGTGGGCACTGGCCACTATAATGAAGTCCAGTGTCCACATATGGCTCCAGGTCATCTTCTCAAAGTGACCAGCGGCAGATGAAATGTCCACCTTCGGCAGTGTGTCCAAACCCAGTGACACTTGAACAGTCCTCTGAAAAAAGAAAGGACCCTTATATCAAACAGGTCCCTCAGAAATACAGCTCAGGTCATTTGTGGAAGATCAGGATATGCTTTGTACAGATGCCCTACTTTAACCGCTCCTGATTAGGCCTCCACTGTTCCATGTAATTTTCTGCTCTTTAACTCTTTAGGTTATGGACAAAAACAAATGAATTATGACCCTGCACGGTTTTGGAATGCAAATGGGAATTGAAACTGCCCTCCCCATCTCCTCCCTGTTCCTTGGTCCTGTCTCTCAGCAATTAAATAATTGTTTACCTAAATGCACTCTCCTAAACAAATGTGATTACAGAACACTATTTTGATACCGAAACAAGGCGCTCTTACATTATTCATAGATATTTATTGTCATCTTTCATTTTGAGCATTCTGAGCAAGCAGACATGGTAACAATAGGAGTGCATCAGTCATCATTCTTTTATGGAGGATTCTGGTTTTCTTTACAGCCAAAATGGCAGATGGCTGATTTTTTTGGTTTTTGGGGCTGACTTTCATGAAGCTTTTCCAAAATACCCAAAGCTCACACTCGGGGGGCCGAGGAAACACATGAAACACACTTCACTTCTTTGTACTTCTTTCCACTACTGTTCTTTGCACGATGCCATAGAAGAACCATTTTAGACTGTTAGACCACCTTTTAAAGGTATAAGGATGAAAGATATACAGATTCCTTAACAATTTACTTGCCAATACTCTTTACAGTACGTGGTTATTTTGGGAATGAAAATAGTTTTTGCTTGACCTGAACTGTGTCCAAAAAGTGCACTTGTTCACTACATAGTGTTTGTTATACATGGGGCTAATTAGTGAAAAGGGGAGGAGACGTTTAGTTGATTTCGGACACTCTGGATGTTACGTTTTTACTAACTGTTGCTTAAATAGTATGAAATTAGTCTGAAGAGAGTCTGAAATGAACTAAACATCACCTTGTACACTCACCTGCCCTATGTACTGCAGATTGCAGTAAAGTATGAAGCAAAAATCTTTGACTCAAATTAAATAAGTTTTCCACAAAAATATGAATTGTGCTCTGAATGTTTGTGCAGACCTTCTCAGAAACTGTTGCGGCACATCCAGCAACAAGGGCAGCATGGAGCTTCTTCAATGCAGTGATTAGAGAAAACAGTAGCACTTGATCCAGTTTACTAGGACCAACTAATCCAGTGGCAGATTTGTATTAGTTAAAAGGTTAAAGTGTCATTGCCATCAGCTTGCTGGGGTTTCTCAGGGAATAACAGATTAACTGAATAGTACAGGCAGGTCTGGACCAGGACTTGGCCAGCGAGTCCCTTTTCAGTGGTCACCTTTTAAATTGCCAAGTTCATCTCACCACACATTATCCTACATACTGTGCATGACCTTCATGCAACAGGCCTGCCATTGCACAGCAGTCCTCCACTCTGCATGCCCTGGCTGTTTACTGGAAAACACTTTCGTAAACACATCCAATTCGTAGACTTCACTCTGTCGGTAATGGTTAAAACAGCTCTTTTTGCATTGGGATATGTTTTATAAATGAGTCATAATATCCTTGAGAAGTTCCCCTCAGACTTTGCTGTTTGTTTGGGTTGTTTTTTTTTTCTCAAATTTTCTCACCATTTTGGCTCTTTAAACCCTCCAAGGCTGCTGCCTGCCCACATCTGTCCAACTTCGTTTTTGTTTTCTCTGGCACATGACAGATTCCATCCTGCTGGCCGATCTGGACTTAATTGCTCTTCTGGCTCGGGATGCTTCCCGGCGGCAGATTGCTTCAGCTTGATGAGGCTAACTTTCAGCGATACTTCACCCGAAAAATGGCTAACTGTGATTGAAAGCAGGCATCGCTCAGCCAGTTCCCCTTTTGCACCATGCTAACAGGCTCCCGTTGGATCCAGCACAATATTTGTGACCTTGGCAATTTTGTGAAAAGGTTTTGTTTAGGAAAAGAATAAAACTGGTGGGCTGGTGACCTGTCCAGGGTGCTTCTTTCCTTTCACTCTGTCAGGCTTGGGATAGGTTCCAGCATCCCCCAAACCCATGATGGTTGGGATAAGCTGCACAGAGAACTGAATGAATGAATGCTTTTCTGTACAAAGGGATACAGCCTTATGTGGGGCAGTCCCAGTTCAATGGTATTTCTCTGTTTTTTTGCTGTTGTGTGCCAGCATGTGTAAGCAACATGCTTCCAAGATTCAAAGTTATTTTATCTCCAGCAACTGTGAACACATGTACAGTGTGATGAGACATTTCTCCACAGGCCTCAGTGCAACATATGATGAGATTCAACAATGTGCAATAGAAACAATATAGGCAACTCAATAAAGAAACACAACAATGTACAGTAATGTGATCTTACAGTAGAATAACAGTTAGAATAAATACAAACAAACATTAATGCAGTAATAGCTAATAGTAAAGTATGTTTCAAATTATTTGTAATACTCTGTGACAATTTAACTTGAAATAATTTTTGGAATTAACTTCTATTAGTCTAATCTGCAATTTAACTAATGGTGACCAGTTTGTTTTTGTTATTACTGTTCATTTTAGAACCAAATGAGGTTAAATTGGGCCTGACAGTCTGGGGCCAGTCTTCTGTGTCATCAGGGCATGCTCTGCCCTGAACAATAGTGTATAATAATAATAGTGTAAAAAATAACAAATACAGTGTGTCTCCCTAACAACCAAAAATTATAAACAGTATCATAGAAATGTTTGGAAAACAAAATGTAAGTGAATGAGGAGAGGCACCCCACCCCTGTTAAGAAAAATGTCCCTCTTTCCACTGTTTACAATGTAACCCCCTCCCCAAAAGAATATAAATGTCCCATTGACAACTACTTTTGCTTCCACTCCACAAGCTCTCATCACTGTGACTGCAGAGCCCCCCCCAATATACTGAAAAGTTGTCAACCGCCATAAAATAATAATAATAAGAAGAAGCTGCTGCAGCATGTAGCATGGCTGCTCTGTGTCTTGTCCTCATATTTTAGTCTTATAAACCTCCCCCAATTTTCAACAGTTATCTCAGTTTATTTAGTATTAGTAAGCTGTGTCCTGTCTAAACATGTGGGTAGAGAGAGTTATTTCAACCTTTCTTTTGTGTACGTGTGTTTGCACGCTGCTAATGCTAACCGCTATTGCGTTTTTTGTAAGCAATAAAGTTTTATGGTTCAGATTATTTATTTTCCTTTATCAGTTTATCAGTTTATCAGTAATGCATTAAACTGGGTTTAAAATGAAATTAAAGTGTTCTGGGAGCAGATTTGGAGGCAGATTTCAGGTTTACACAAAAAAAATGTTTAGGCATTTTTTAAACCAAAACACAACACGGTTTTTCACTATACGCAGGTGCTCTTGGAATGTAAGCCAGGTGAAAAAGTGGAGGATTACTGTATTTACTTTTTTGGAGGACTCTTGATTTCCTTGCATTGCTGTTGTGGAGCCCGTTTCTGAGGCTCCAGTTTACCGTGGCTGTGTTCCTCCTGGATCGATTGACCTGTGAGGTCACATCCTGTCTACATAATCGGGATATTTTTTTCAGATGAATATCGACCAGCATGGCTAAACACCACACTCATAAATAATATGGTGTTCTGGGTATAAGACATTTTTATGTTTGTGTACAACCAAGGTCGCTTATCAGAGTTTTTCCTTCGGTGGTTTGAAGTGTCTGAGATCTCGACATAGTTAGCATCCCAGCAGCTCTCTGCATCCATAAATGACCAAAGCCGACTCAGGTGCACTGTAAAGTGAGTCTACATACATTAGACAGGGAGCTGCTGAAGTTCAGGTCCCACCAGTTCAACTCATAAAACAACAAACAGAACCTTCCATCAGATTCCCGATACTTCCACTGTAGACCTTCTCAGCAGAAGTGCAGTTCACTGGTAATAGAAGAACTTGTGGAGAGGCTTCTGATACTAATACTGCAGTTCCCACTGCAAACATGTTCAGTTTCTCAGGTTTTATCTTTTCTAGCTGCAAGTATTGAACTGAACAGCTTTGCCTTCGATTTTAAGAACTGCTGACAACATTTCTTCTCATTTCCAAATAAAATGATTGTTCTTTAAAGAATCATTTTAAAGGAAATGACAAAATATCAGCATAAGAGAAATGATGCAGCGTTTACAGAAACTGAATAATTCAAAGAAAACAAATCTCTCATTCTCTCTTAAACAAAATGGCAATAATGAGCTTTGAGGAAATTCTAGTAGTGTTTCACATCCAACTGTTCTCATTGTGACAGAAGTGTGTTGATTACAGCAGTGTTTTATACGTTTCCCCATTCAATAAGATGTGATTCATAAAGCAGAATTAGGTGCTTGTGTAGAAATTTAACAAATACTGGACTAGAATGGGTTCACACTCAGAGAGACGCTGATTTTTTTTTGATTTTTTTACATTCTGTTAGCATTGACTTGACTTGCATTTTTACTTCTGACTCCTAAAGAAACATTATTTTTTTTATGAAAATATTTAATTGCAGAGAAAAACATTCATAACAAGTCATAAATCAGTCATGAGTTTGATTCCATGGGGTCTCTGCCTGAACAGCTCCTAGAGAATATTAGTCACTCATTAGTGACAAAATGTGAATCTTGCAAAATAATATTCACAAGAGCCTATACATGAGTTCACTTTTTAAAATGTGAACTTATTTTATAAAAATGTAATTTTATAGTGTATGCAGTATAGTAAAAAATCAGAGACCAGCTTTTCATTTATTAAATTTCCAGTCATTGCCGCTATTATTATTTTCAATCATCTGAAAAAAAAAAGATAAAATAGATTCAGCAGATGCTTTAAAAATGGTGTTTAGTAGTCAGTGTGTCTGGACTTTTTTTACACCCTCTTTTCTCTTCAGGAGACCAAAGTTCAGTTTTACTGCAGGAATCTGCAGGGATGTGTGTCCTGCTTCTTGTAAACACCTCTGAAATTCAGGTTTCGCACTTTGTTTTCTGCTCTTCACTTTCCAAACAGACTTGGTGATGGTGAAGGCCAGGCCTCAGGGTGGGCAGTCGATCGTCCTGAGAACACCAGCGGCTTCTTTGTATGATTTGTGAACATTCCTCTTTTTTCATTCTGTTTCTGTTTCTCTGTAACATCTTCCTGAACAGCCACAAATCCCTCCAAACCCACAGTGCGGAGTATTCTCACCAGGTGAGGATGGACAGAAACACTTTTACAAGTGGAGCTTGATTTTCTCCTGAAAGATGTAAGTGCTGTTCACCTGAGGAGAGCAGTTTTGATAGTCAGACAGGTTGTGAGGAGTCCCATGCTCTCTCTTTTTTTAAATACAGTTTTCTAAATTTCTTTTTTATCCTTTTACTTTTGTATTTTCTCTGCGGTATATGAATAATATTGTATCTCCTAAGAATTCTCTGGAGGAACCTGATGGTCAGTTTGGCTGGAAAATGGGTGGTCTCTGACGTTTTTTTATTAATGTACAGCTTTTTCAATTTTCCTTTATTTGGCCTTTTAGTGCCACTGTATCACATAGTGTAAGTAAGGAACACATTTTCAGTTTCAGCTTGAAACCTACCCTAAATTCCTACACCTATCAATATAGTCAACATGATTTGGAGTAGAAAAGCAATATTGAAAACTATTGCTAAAGTACCAGTGTTATGCATTGATAAGCGTGTGTCCTGCATGTTATGCTTCACTAGAAGGCTGTACAGTTAGAGCGGAAACCATGAATGTGCTCTAACGTTGTGTTTTAAATGGCAGTCTGTGTATTTGAACACATTTGGGTAAAACTTTCCAGAGAACAGCTGTTCAGAAAGCTACATAACAATGCATATTGCAACAAATTTCAGTTGTTATGACATCAAAGTGGACAAAATCAGCGTTTAGGACAACTTTGTGTCATGTCTTTTGTGGCAGTAAATGTGGCACCGTCATAGAAATTAGAAACTGGACTGAGTTATCTATGGTTAGGGACATAAAAAAGGTGTTTTTTTCCATTTTTGGATAAAAGAAAAGAAGAAAAACTCTGAGAAATGAACGCCAGCGTCAATCCATCATAGCGTTCCTCTGAGGCTGCTGCCAGCGGAGCCCATTACTTTTATGCTGCCATACTTATGCTGTTATACGTTCACTCCTGCTCTCGCGCTCCGCCTCTGAACTCCCGTTGGATGAAACGATTTAAAATTATCACAGTCGTGATGGCTGGTAAACACTCGAGAGCCGAAGCGAAACAGTTGAAATAAGTTTTAATTAATTTCCCCCTCTTTCATTTTCAGAGTCTGCATTGGGGAAGTTGTAAAGGGGGAGGTTTTCTGTGATAGCGGCACGTTCGCGGGGTTTAGGGGGAAGCGCTTTGAAAACGCTGCTAAAATTTGCAGCCTCTTGAATTCCACTGTAAACGGGCGATATGGCACGGCGAGCCTTTTCCTTTGATTTGGTGCGATACTCGAGAACGCTGCGGCAATTTGCTCTATCAGCGCACCGCAGCGCTCGCCCAAAGTGTTCCGAGGAAGGGGTTATTTGCAGCTTTCTCGAAACACTGCGACAGGATTGGTGCAACTCAAGAAAACATTTATTAATCAGCATCTGTGTGTTATGATGGGGGGGCTAATTCACATGCACTCAAAGGCTGACGGCAGCTGGTTCTCCTCACATCCGCCGTAAAGAGACCTCGTAATTTGCATGAAGCAGTGTGATGATTAGCCCTGACTGCTTCAGTCGCATCCACCGGTGTCGCCGGCTTTCTTCAGGCTTTAGGCGTTCCAGCAGTGCCGTGATTGCCTGCATCTCTGTCACTTTTTCAATTAGCAATTAGCAATTAACGTTAACCCTTCAATGTAGTTTTTGAACAGTTCTATCTGTGGTTTCATGAGCTTTTCACTTGTTCCACACTAAAACTCGACAATCCTTTGCTTTTGTTTTGAAGTGTTCTTGCATTCACTCCAGTTGCACCACCTGACTGCAGAGCCGAAGGTTCAGAGCAGCAGTTGCAGTCGATGGCGACTCAGACAGCGACTGTGTGGTGTCTCTGTGATGTATATCCATCCGTTAGTCAGATGATGTTGGCCTCCGCCCTGGTGTCACTCGTTTGATGATCAAGTTTGTTCAACAGCACAATCTGTGGTTGCTATGGTTACAGTGCTGTAGTAGTTATCAAGGCGTATGGAAGAAATCATAGATACAGATTAAAGGCAGTTTTTATAAGAGTGCAGCCAGAGCAGGAGCTCTGCAGGTTCGTTTGCTGATGTTGCTTTGACACATTTCAGGTGGTTTAATGTAAAGCACAAAATGGAAAGATTTGTTTTACAGTTTCAAACAGTGTGTGTGTGTGTGTGTGTGTGTGTGTGTGTGTGTGTGTGTGTGTGTGTATGTGTGTGTGTTGTCAGGCTGTGATTGCTGTGTGATGTTATGAGCTGAAACATATTAAACATTTCATTAAATTATTAATTTGAATGAAGAATGACTGGTGCAGCATAGAGGCCTAGAGGCTAGAGGCCCACAGCCTTCTTGGGAAAAGATTATTTTTGCTGTTTAACCTTATTGATGCTTTGTTACACCTTAGAATACATTCCTTGCCTCTGTCTTTCTCCGATGTTCTCTAAGTTCTCCGATATTTCTAATACTGCTTCTCCTTCTGTTTCCCAGACACATTGAGAACTGGTCGGGCCTCCAGACTCTACGTGACGTGGACATGGCGCTGTACACTGGACTCCAAAGACTGTGAGTAGCTCTTGTTGGTCACTTGGTTGCTAATCTTTCACTCAGCCTGGGCTCAGACACCATGACAAGCACCCAAGGCCGAAGTGCCGGCGCGTCCCCGAAGCCGCTAAAGCCCCTGGTGACAGCGCTTGTCATGGCAGATATGAGGGCAAGCATTAGCGATGACGTTAGCGTTAGCAGCCCTGCTGGTCAGCCGGGCGTTTTCTTCTCCCAGTGGCCGATTTTGTAGCTCGGTCTTAATTCCTTTCAAGCCGAGTGCAAACAAAAGAGCCTCCCCAAGGCCTGCTTTGCACTGATCAAATAACGGCACTGAAGCGGCCAGGAAATTTAATTACGTCCCCCATCACCCCTCCGTCTGGACGCAACCCTCAGCTGCGGCTCCTTCCCTCTGCCTGCCGCCGATATGCTCTGCTCACTGCCTTCCTGTCCTGAAGCTCATCCAACAGTGCTGTGCGAAAGTCTTGATCCCCCTCATTTCTTTATTTTCTGCTTTGATTCACCTTGTTGCAAAAATTCTAGTTGATGCCCATCAAACTGCCTTACCTCCGTCACACTGCAGAGATTAAATTACAGAAATGTGAACAAATGTTTTACTGACAGGCTGCAAAGTGTCAAAAGATACAAGGAGCCTAGAT